>JAOBYE010637740.1:0-16162 GCA_025403585.1 Parazoanthus swiftii
GTGATCCAGTGATCCAGTGACATTGGCCCACCACAATAACTCGTGTTTACGCTTCGCGTATCCACGATTTAAAAATGATACGACGATTTGATCCAATCCAATTTTTACTAACACTCTTGTTGCACTGATATTTTGGCTTTCTATCTTTTGAAACACCCGATCTTCTTAACACTTTGCTTCAACCTAAACAAACCCATAAAAAACCAGATGACCAATTTCAACCTATAAAAATATTCAATGAATGAAGTATGGAGCCAAGAAGGATGGAATTAAAGATTTTGAGATTGCCTGGCCTCAAACACAACAGATTCTCCACCCAAAATATTCATCTTCCAAAATGGTGCACAATTAAACCATGATTAAAGATTATAAATGTGAAGTCAAACTTGATTCTGTTTTTATAACCATGATTTCAGTTTTTCAGATATGATTGTGAGATCCAGTTAAAAAAATTAACAATAAATTGTTGAAAAAATTAATTCTCATTACCATAGTTGCCAACTTTTTGAAATTCTTGTGCTGGAGATATCTACGTACACTCTAGTTTGACGAGATGTGTGATACTACATAGAGAGCTTTGCAGGGGGGGATGTTGGGTTAATCTTCGCTTCGTTCAGGTTAATAATTTTGAGTCAGATTTGAAACACATTTTAACTGTCAACTTCTTACCCCAATCAGCAAATGTAGCAAACAAGCAATGAAGTTAATGTTCAGCATTATATCTCATTGTTGCTGTTTTTACAGCTGCAAGAAGCTCCTTTCACAATAACACGCGAGTCGAAATAAATTTTAAAATTTGTTACAAAGCTAAGCTGGAACCGCTTAGTTGTCACACAAATGCAAAATGCGGGAGAAAATGCTGGAGTTTTTCAATTTCTACGAGAATGCGGAAGATTTTCCCTAATTTTCACTGTGCTGGAGGTTCCAGTCACAATGCTGGTGCCTCCAGCAGGATGCGGGAGGGTTGGCAACTATGGGGACTTATCCGCTGGATAAAGTTATGCACTCTTCGTACAACCGGGTTGGTAAATTGGAGAGTTGGAAGTCCTGTCAGCATATTTTGAAATACATTGTCAGTAGCATTACACAGGATTTCTGGCTCACCCCACAAGTAAATTGAAATGATACGATGTAAATTTACTTGAGACACATTCGTGGAACTTTTCTGTCTTGTCATTGACAGATTTTGATTCCATTGACCATCATTAGCAACCAATTAGTTCTTCATTAAGACTCTTTGCCAGAAACTTTATTGGCAAGGACAACTGTTCTAATCAAACAGCCAAATAGGGTCAACACTTGGTCACCGACTCTCACAGGAAACACGAGTTTGGAACACAGACGGTATCCGGTTCGACCAACATTTGAACTAATCGTGATTAACATTAACTTCAAAGTACTCACTCTTTTCATCAAAATAGCACTGGAAGCCATTCTTTGTCCATTTCCTGTTGATGTCAGCTTTTCACCATACTTTTTAACATTTTCTGAGTGTCAACAACCTAACTAAGCAACATAGTTACTTCTTGCACTTCCCAACAAAATCACGAACTACCAAGTGCGAGGAATTTATGAGATGTTGATTAAAAAAAGTTAAGACAGGTTGTATAAAACTTGTTTCTGTTTGGTCATAAACAAATAAAAACAAACAAAAGCTTCCAAAAATAATTTTCAACTAGCTTTAGCGAATTAATTAATTTTACTTTTTTAAAATATCAGTACAAGTAAAAAGTTATTCAAACAGATAATGATCAAAACGTATTTTCTTTTTACGCTACATGACCTTGACAACAGTTTGCATGTCCTTCAAAGTCGAGGAGGTCTGGAACCCAATCTCATTGCATCTCAAATGACAACAAAGATGGCGGACGAAGAGGAAGAGATCTTTCGACATGCTCAAGAAAGATGCAATCTTCTCATAAGAATCAAATCCACAGTGGATGGGTTGTTAGCAAGTGGTAGTGTTAATGTTTGGTCGACATATGGCGGCTTATCACGGATCACTGGTGACCTGGAAGAGATTTTACGGCACGGACTCCGAGAGCAACAGGTTCGTTCAGGTTTAGTTTAAAATAGTGAGTAAAAATTGAAATTTTCGTTCTAAGTCTTATGCGACATTCTGATTGGGGAAAATTTAAGTGGTTGTGTTTCATTCCTTTTATACTACTCTAGATCTCGATCCCTAATTAAAGATTTGATACGTTCATTAACATTAGGAAGCTTATTTTATATAAACTTAATTTATAAACATGCTGATACTAAGTATTAGTGATGGGTGTTTCGAAATGATGAATTGAAACTGCAAACAGTTAGATCAACGGAAAGGGAAGTTAATTTAATCAATGAGGCAGGTTCACTGAGTTCGAAGACATTTGAAAATTAGTTGTAAACTTATTTTAGAACTTTGTACATATCGTTTCATTCATGGCTGCTTGTCCTTGCATGACTTGGCAATAATCATTACAGTGTATAAATTAAATACTAAAGTAGTATCAAATGAATACCGCTAACTAAGTTTCATAAAATGTTTAGCAGAAATTTATTTGGAAGTAGTCCAGCTGTCTTTTATATTAAATTAGTAATTTATCCCCTGTGAAATAATTATTCAGTAATGAAATTAAGTGAAACTTATCAGACAGAATATTTAAGTCGTTCTGTTTCAGTAGATGCAGATGTTATGGGTACAAATTCTGTGATTAAGCTCATATGTGTAGCTTTCCCCAAACTGTTAAATCCTTAAATATCATAAGTTTTGACTTTTAATTAAGCAATGGTAAATGAGAAAACCTTTAAAAATTTTCTTTGAGAACGATTTTAGCCCCTAATGCAAGTTTTTATGTAATGGAATGAAGGAAAGTATAAATCTTTTACAAACAGGAGAGAGGCCTGTTGGATCCCTAAAAGGCAATTTTCAAATTTAACTATTTAGACATGAAATGAAATTATTTGATGTCTTTGCAGGGGTTGTTTGGTGATAATAAAGACTATACAGAATTTCTAAGAGGATTGAAGATTCTTCGACCAGCCAGTGTAACAAGTTCTGCATCACTAAAAGCTGCTATAGAAAGTGAAACATTGAACAAGGGACAGGTCTGGGTCAAGCAATCGTTACTGGATCACTGCTTATCACAATACCTAATAAGACTTGTTGAGAACAAGCTGCATTTGGAGGGGTGTTATTATGGTTAGTTGAAGCTTTAATTAATATGATTATATTACTTATTGTAACCTACACCACTACTGTCAGTAGCCCAAGTTATAAGTGTGTCTGACATCGTCACTCAAAGGTCACATGTTCAAACCCCAACCTGGCAGTTGTGTGGTGCCCACAAAGAAGGACTTGATTCACAATTACCGTAGTTGACCGAGTAAGCGCCCATGCCCAAGTAAGTGCCCACCCCCCTTTTCAGACGAAAGTTCTTGCACGGGGTATTTTTGGAAGAAATATTTGTGGTAAAATTCTTTTTTTCACAACTGCTGCAGTAATAATAAAACTACAGAAATTCTACAAATATTTTGTGTTTAATGCCGCTTCAAACCTTCGATAAAGTTGTTTACCATTTTAAAGTGCATTTGCAATGAAATTGAAAGGCGTTCAAGCGTGGCATGAAATCAGGTGTCCGTTTGTGAACGAGTCGATTGCTCTTGGTTATTTGTGGCCGCAATTGTAATTGTTGATTTTTGCTAAAAACAGCTTTGCACCCTTCATTCTTTATCCATTTTGTAATACCGAAGAAAATTCTGCATACGAAAACAAAAATGTAGCTTGTTTAATCGTTGGTAAAATTTACATTCGCTTGGCGCCTAAATTATATACCAGTAGTAACTGTAATAAATCCGTGATTTAAAATAAACAGTTAGCTTAAATTGTATTATAATACGGTCGTCAATAGACCGTAAAAAGACAAACCGTGCTGTCAATTTGTGGGAAACAAGATCGTAAAACTCTAACTTGCCAAATTGTCTCGATCGCTAATTTATCAACTATTGCGTTGCAAAAATCCTAGCATTCAGTGTTTGATCATATAATTATTACGAAACAATATCCCTTCTCTACACGAAAATAGCACCGGGATGACGAAAACAACGTGTTAACAACGGTGTCTGCAGGAATCGCATGATCATTAGAGAATGAAATAGCAACTGTGAAAATCCCCTTTTGAAGTTTGCCCACGTTTGAAAAAGGCTATTATTATGCAAATTACCTCTGGGAACGTACCGTGTAAGCGCCCGTGCTTGAGTAAGCGCCCACCCCCAAACTTTCGCCAAATTTATTGCACGCGGGGGTTGGGCACTTACTCAGTCAAATACGGTATTACTTCTGTTCATTTGGCCATAAGAATTTAGTGTGTAGCAGCCTCTTCAGAAGGCTAACCTGTGATGCAGTGTCTTGTCCACAGTCAGGAGGGATCAAATAATAATAATAATAATGATAATAATAGTATTTATTATTTATTTATTTATTTATTAAAATTAATTTTTTATAGCTTTTATATTTTGTGCTTTACATATGGTTTAGTTAAGATAATATATAATTTCTTTAATTTATAGTTTTACTCATAAATGTGTTACACCAAATTATATTGTATATAACCATCCAGTACTTAGGCTTAGAAATGGAAGAGACAGTAAGAAGTAAGAATTTTTGTTGTTTAGGACTTACACGTAGTGCTGAATTTTCCCAGTTATTATTTCAGGTTATGCATTTTTGCGGAGCAAACGTCACTTTGAAGCCTTGTGCATCTGTCTGAAAGCAATTGAAAGAAGCAACCCTGGCCTGCTTTCTGAGGTGGACCACACCCTGGTGAGTAGCTCATAGAGTTCCCATATATGTATTCCTGGGCTCTGTCTGATTAATGTTTTACCTTTACTGATCTCTTGCAATCTGTCCAGAGGGGTCAAATAATTTTATGAAATCCTTGAAACCCAAGAATAGTGCATAAAAAATTTGATATTGATGAAAGCTGTAGGCATAAGCATACTTTCTTTTTTAATATTTAAAAATTAAATATTGAACCTCCTAAATCCTTATCAAATGGCTCTTTCTAAAATCATAGATCCAGCTCAGATCTTCCAGTGGGTTATATTCTGTTTTCAAGAAAGTTTTTGAATAGAGGGGGGCTGGATTAGAAGAGATAAGGCTGGGGCTTTATATCAACAAAGATTAAAATAGCCTTTTGTAAGGACTATCACTTCGCATGTCAAAATTTTGGAAAGTCTTTTTTTTGTCCATCTGAATACAAACATTTTCCAAAGGGTTCTATTTTGTAGAGTATTTTCAAAAAGTTTCATTTTAGGCCTATCAAAGAGCAAAGTTTGAGGTGTATGGTACATCACACACCTCATTTGGCCAATGCGGTGATCGTAGGTCCTGTATTTTGTATTAAAAATTCTGTGTTAGTAAAGGTTTATTCTAAATTCTTAATTAAGAACTTTTAGGATATTTTGGTAACGGATTTGGCTGTACTTTGAGCCCAAAATGGCAATAATAAGCTCAGCAAAAAAACAGAGGTTAGGGAATTCTCTTACACACACATCTGAATGTTTATTCCCATAAAATGGCTTTATGAAAGAATTTTTTACAACAAACAAAAATATGTAGGTGTGCTATTAATCGCATGCCTTGTGCTCTTTAGGTGTGTGATGACATGTGCAGGTGTGGTCGCCCACCTCTCATAGATAGGCCTGCTATATTGGGAAATTGTATTTTATTGTCGACGTTTACATATTTTACATGTATTTGTGGATAGAAGGGCAAAACAGAAAAAAAACGTGTACTTTTCAAAGGAAAGCAGATGTAAGAGGAGCAGGCTGCAAGGACCATTCACTCCAGCCTGTGAATCTAAACTGTAAAAAAGCTTTTTTCTGCTTTGGTGAATGAGCTGAATATAGGTTTTGCCAGATCAACAAGGGTCGATATGGTATGTTTTTCTCTGTAAGATTTGGTGTAAAGCTGACGTTTCGAACATTGGCCCTTCGCCAGAGCATACTTTTTAGTACTGTTGTCATCGTATAGTCTTCAAATTATAATGTATGTAATGCATTCGTCTAGCTAGCTTAGTTAACCATATGGTTTAATTTGCTTGTTCTCTTCAGCTAAACAAGGGGAAGTACGTTGAAAAATGTTCATTTCAAGAGGAATATTCAAAAGCCAACAATTTTAATGACCGAGAAATTGGACAAGCAGAAGAAACAGACAGTGAAGTGAGCGCAAATGAAGTACTTTTAGTTACACCAAAAATAGTTTACTCCGATAGTGCCGGAAGTGATAGTAACAATGAAACTGTTGGTATGTCTTGTCAGGACTCTTCACGAGGTTTATACGTTGACATTCAGGAATCGACTATTGAAACAGAGGATAATTCGTCAGAAACTCGCACAATGAGCCAAAATCTTTCTGGCTCACCTAAAGACTCGTCAAGCAGTAGTCCTGAA
This sequence comes from Parazoanthus swiftii, assembly GCA_025403585.1. NCBI lineage: Eukaryota > Metazoa > Cnidaria > Anthozoa > Zoantharia > Parazoanthidae > Parazoanthus > Parazoanthus swiftii. The sequence continues at coordinate 6,436 of JAOBYE010637740.1, forward strand.
TCAAATGAAGGTTTTGTTACAAAAGAGAACATGATTGCTGCAAGACAGAGTTTGCATTTGTACGGACTACGAATTGTTGAGCCAAGGAAGAGCAAGCGAGGTATAAGTCAAGCAACATTGGCCCAGGCTGCGCTTTCTGCTGTCTTGGAGACAGAGGAGACTCCCAGCTCAGAACAGTGGTTTGAAGGCGAAAATAGAGGAATTTTTTCAAAAGAAAGACGGTCAAGTAGCTTTGACGATATACATGTAATTAGGAGGAAAGAATCTGATCAACAAGTAAATTGTGCTGAAATGTCATCAAAACCATCAACGCTACCTCGTAGTAAGGTTTCAGAAAACGTTACAAGAACTACTACTCTTTCACTTGCTAACACCAGTACTAATGCAGAGATCAGACCGGTTGTTTCTGATTATGAACTAAAGAAGGCTAGAGGACACACTAGATCGAAATCGGATCAGAATGGGGCGATCAAAACGAGGAAGGAAGTGTTGATTAAAGAACCAGAAGAACAAAGATTGCAATCGAGTTCCCTCGGAGAACCTCCCAAGTTATCTTCATCTTTACCAGCGAGTTCAGGTTAGTGCATGTATTTATGGAGGGCAAACTCCCTGGGCTGGTGGATACTCCCGGGAGTTGGAGATACTCCCAGTGATTGACCATACGTGTGTTTACCGGAAAACAGTTTTTTCAAAAGTAGCAGGTTTTTCTGCGTTTCGCCATAAAATTAAAGGTGCTTTTACACGAGGCAATTTTTCGTGCAACTTGTTTCGCCATTGCGAGGCAAATTGCACGAGTCATTGTAGCGTGTAACACCCCCTGCAGTACAGCCAAAGTAGAATTCGGTTCTACTTTTCGCAACGATTGCAGCTATTTTTCAAGTTGCGAGAGCCACTGCGCCAAGCAATATATCCCGTCTTGTAACTTGCAACACAAGTTAAGCCGGCCCGTTCACACCAGCAACTTTTGGTGCAATTTTTGTCGCAATTTTCACTGCAATTTTTCTCGCCGCCACGTTGTATCAAGTTTCGAGATTGTCCAAAACATTGCGAGTTTCCTGGCACTCAAATTCACGGGAATTAAAGGTACTTTGCCTCTACTTTTGGAAGTAACAGCGCGAGTGCAAGAAATATTGCAATGGGAATCGCGACAAAAGTTGCGCCAAAAGTTGCTAGTGTGAACGGGCCTTTACACGAAAAATTGCCTCGAGTAACAGGAGTTGCAGCACCGTGAGTGTACGGCTGACGTTCCGAGTGTCAGTATTTTGTCAGAAAAAAAACCAAGTGTTAGCCTTTTGTCAGAACAAACCAAGTGTCAGCCTTTTGTCAGAACAAACTTGTATGTTTAGCCTTCAAACTAGGCCGGGTACGAGTTTTTTGGTCTAGAATCAGGGTTTTCATTAACGCAAGATATTGCGTATTTTACGCAACAAAATTATTTGGGACACAAAAAATGAAATGCAGTGCGTCGCTGGGACGCAGAAAATCGCGGGGATCGACAGGACATTACAGTGTAAAATAAACTTTTGATGACAGAAAGATTGTTGAGCAGAGCAGGTAATTTTCTCTTTTATGCAAAAGAAAGATAAATATAAGTTCAACTGGTGCGTTTTTCATTTCGGACGTCAAAAGACTGATATAAAGTTTGAGCAAAAGTGACGGAAATACGATCACAACAGACTGGTGGGACCCCTTAAGATTTGTTTGGGACCCCTTATTCAAAAATGAAGGGGTCACTGGGACCCCTCTTGAAAATTTCTACTGAAAACCCTGAGAATATAGTTATTGTCTAAAATGGGGGGACGTATTTCTTGAGAATCTGTTAACCACAAAGTTTTCTTTTAATATGCTCTGAGTAAGGCGATTAATTTATGGAATATTCAGTTTGGTCTCAAATTTTCGGGACTGAAAATAGGGTCAGGGTCAAAAGAGACGACACACCCCAATACCCCAGCTGGCAAACTGTTGGACTAAAGTTACGCACTCACGAGGTAGCAGTTGCGATTATGGCTATATTTAGTATAATTATGGACGTTTTGGAATTGCCATGTACTTAGGGCATCTACAAGTAACCATTTGACGTGCACTGGAATTTCAGTTGTCTTTTGCTGCTGCAGGTCGTGCAGAAGGAGTTTAAACTTTTGCAACTCCGAAGTTTTATTAGTTTTCTTTCTTCTTATCGCATTTGCCATACGTTTCGTAGCGTGCAGTACTAATTACCTAGATCTATCAAATTTTTTGAAAGGGGTCAACTTTTCACTCCAACAGAAAATGTATTATGTTTATGAGAATTTAGAAATTCATCATTTGGCGCTTTCGGGATTGAAAGACCAGGAAGTCATACACCTTTTTTTTACTTAGTACCGCAGTGATAAAACTTATTTAGCAAAACTTTAGCCAGTGTTATCATTATGGAGTATTTTACCCTAAGTCCGTTTAATCGGTTTTTTAGTGTAAGTATACTGTTTTGTGGAGAAAGTATACTTGAAAATATATTTGAGTTCAACACACTGATATATTTCGAGAAAAATATATTTGAGTTCAACACACTGATATGAACAGTTATTGTATCTTGCAAGTTTTACGTCTTTTTTAATGCGTTTTAATTTGCTTTAAAACAGAGGAGTTTTTCTACAAGGATTCGATGCTGTACGCGAACCTTATTGAAGGCCAATCATTGATGAACTATCTGGCAACTCACGATTTCAGTTCTTGTGAACTGGATAAGGTATAAACCAAGTCAGGAATGGTTACTTTTGACTCGTTTCTACTTTAGTACACTTTGTTTCTGTTTTTTTTTCGCGATGAAAACTGAACGCCGAAATCGGGGTATCGTGAGAAAAACATTACACAAAAACTTGATGGCGCAAAATTTTGTGTCAACAGAAGTAGCGAAGTTTCTTTGTTTCACTCTGATTTTTTTCAAGTTATGCATGTTGATTTGACTTACAGTGTATTGAAAAATTTTAACAAATATTTTGGCATTTATTTGATGTCTTCTCTTTATATGTTGCTCGGATATAAAATCGTCAGGATAATTAAATTACTCGATTGCTGCACATTTTATAAAAATGACCCGCTGAAATATCCTAAACTCAAAATCGCGAAATTCTGGTATTGCAAATTTAAGCATAGTTGGTTATCTAGTGTGTGGCATAGTGAGCAAAGCGAGCCTCGAGATTTAATTTGCTCTCCTCTCGAGATATTCATTTTTTGCGGAACTTTGCACAGGAGAGATGTGAGGAATTAAGGAAGCTGTTAACACGAGTAATTCGCCAGTAATCTGTGATTTCACTGGAAGTAAAGCTTGATGACTCAAAACTTCCTGAACGGGTTCAAAGATGATTTTTAAATCACTTAAAGTTGGACGTGAAAGTCTTGTGTGCCACTTTGTGAGTTCGCATATATGATTAGTTTTTCCTTTTCTTTTTCTAAACAGGAAAATGCCCACTTTAGTATTTCTGAAGCCCTTATTGAAGCAATAGAACAGGTAAGATAAGTTATGGTGATACACGTGGTGACCTCACAGCTACGTGCATTCGGATTCTGATAGCTTGAATCTTCAAAGTGAATTTAAGAGTTATCGTGAATTTAGGTTATCGAGAGTAAATTAGTGACAGTGATTGGAAAACAGAAAGAATACGCTTCGAGTTATCGACGTTTCGAATCAGTTTACTTGTTAAGTGATCTTGGGATTGAAGTACGATTTAGAGTCGAGTATTTAAAACCTTTATACTTTTATTTAAAACTGTTTTACACGATATCCGTGTTTACAATCAGGCATATTACAAGAACTAGAAAACTGTATTTCAATTCAACTCGTTACGATACCGTTCTGTTGAAAAACTTCTTATAGGGTACATGTACACTGTATGATGAGACAAAGTACTTTTGTCAAGCGAGGTTAAGTTTGTTGAAGACAGTCTTTGTTGTCAAGGTAATTGAAACTGACATTCCACCAAAACCTTCCTAAACGTTTAGAGTTTAATCGAAATGTTGAACTTAAAGTTGCTTCCTTCTTTCAGATGAAGTGCGACGAGGTTGTCATATCCGGAGACGAGGAGGAAGATGATGACGATGATGAAGAAATTCAGCATCTCAAGCAGAAGATTGAGCGCCGGCGACTAGAAAAGAAACAAGAGAAAATCTCCCGACTTCAGCCAGCCTTCAGTGACGATGGGACTGGGACAAAATCAAATGAGAGCAAGAGTAGTTCGCCATCGGGAAGAGCTGCTTCTTCATCATATTCTGGTGAGTACCTTGAACTTCATGGTCAGCGGTTGAAACGGGTGGATGACTTACAGTTAGGGGAAAGCAACAGGTCGTATTATGGGATTGGAGAGGAGGTTTAAAAGGCGGTGTTTTTCTTAGGCCGGTACACCGGTAAATTGTACCGACTTTCCCAGGTGACTTTGCTGCCTTTCCCCAGCAGTGACGTCTCGCAGTTTTTTAAAAAGTCACCAAAGACAACATTTAAATTCAATACAACTCTAACCTGTGATTAACTAACTAGAACTAAATGTTCTGGGAAACATATAGACCCTCGCAACTTTGACACTCGTTGACCTTAAAACCAGGTGTACCTTTTTTTCCCACTCAGTGTACCTCATTTCCCAAACCTTAACAAAAACACTGAAAGGGGAAAAAAACTGGTTATTTGAACGCAACAAACACTGTTCCTAAGCGTGCAAGGACCGGATAGCATACGAGGTGACGTTCGTTCATTAAATATTAACTCCAGATATTAGTTTTAAACTTACCTAAAGTCAAAAAAAGAAAAACCTAAAAATTCCATCACAATTCTTTTTCCCCCCAAATAAATTCTCAAAATATTTGTGAATATATCAACTACTGTATCTGTACTATGTCGCTGTGATTCAAAGTTTTGAATCTTTTAAAAACTGAAACCGAGAGTATCGCCAAATTATGACGTATTTGCGCGGAAACGTTGGTACGGCCTGTAGCCCCCCCCCCCCCTTGAATTTTCACTCTTTTTAGTTCTAAACCTTAATCTAGACCTGTGCGACGCAGCCTCCTCACTTAATGATATCCCGGGTAGAGTAGTGGGAGCCATACTGTATTTCTTGCCACAGTATTCAATCTAAAAAATCGCTCGAGCTTTACTAAATCTCTTAATATTTAACAATAGCAATGTCTGCTACTCTCTCTCATACGTATTATAACTGAACACTTTAGGAAATGATTCTGATACTGAATCGGACTTGAGCGGAGGATGGGAGAGAGTGCCCCACGCTGGAGGCGAAAAGGATAATCACTTCGCAGTGACTGACTCCACCGACACTCTGGTGTCTGATACGGAGAAGTCCACATCTACCGTGACTCCTGCGGACGGAGTGGAGTCCAGCACGTCGCCTTTGACGGCTGAGGCAGTTGCTAAGAGTCTGCTCCAGAAATTTGCCAACAAGAAACATCCTTTAGCGTCAGAGCTTCACTGGCTTGTAAGTTGCTGGTATTGAGTGGTAGAATAGGAACCGTGGGGGTTAAGATTTGGAATTCACTTCAGGCAAGTTTTAAATCAAAGTCCATCTAAGAGGAGTATTGCTGTAGTTGTTAAAACAGAGCTATGCTCCACACTAGGTATGCATCCAAATAAAAAAAGAAAAAGTTACAACAAAATGAAATGTAACGAAAAAACAGAACAAAACGAATCAAAAACCGAATTATCAACTGAAATAATAACAGTTCTCAAACCGTAAAACGCACGTTATTGCAAACGACAGACGTATTTAGAAACAACATCTTAGTGGGAGGACTTTAACTCCAATTGAGCTATGAAGCTTTTTTGGTTTAACCCTTTTAATAAGCAAAATGTCGTTCTTAAAAGTTAAGCCCACGAAATACTTTTAGGTTGCTGTTTGAACCCCGATACTGCATCCGCAGATCCGGGAGGGTTTTTTGTGGGGGGGGGGGAGAACTAACTGACGTTCAAAGGAGGATCTCAGACCATACCGATCCTCTACCTCTTCACTCTTTCTTTACTCCAGGTGTCCGAGGAAGACGCGCCGCAGTCGTTACTACCCCTCCCCCAAACTATAGCAATCTCGCCTGACGATGCTTCGAGCTGTAAATCCGACAGCGAGCAGGTCAGCGGTACCCTCCAACACAAAAGGCGTGCATCCGTACCGGTAGGTTGATCTATTTGGAATGTTTGGGATTGTTAATGATCAACAGACTACTTTCGAACTGTTTGGACACCTAAAGCTAGGACCGAATTTTTAGCATGAAAACAAGGATTGACTCCCTTGAGATCGTGTCGTTTTGCTAATGAGTAAGGGATCATGTGAGAAGTCACTCCTCTAGTGGTCAAACAGGTTTAAACTGGTTTCACGATTTAGTCGGCAGTTTATCCAATAAGCTGCGTGGTAAGCTGAAGTGCTGTATAAATATCCCAATTAATACCTTCTAAACGAGAGCCCTAAAAAGGAAATGGGCCTAACGCGGAGATACACAGAAAAATCTTTGACCCCAATGGGATTCGAGCATTTTTTCTTTCTCTGAGTAGGCCCACTTTCTTGTTAGGGCTCTTAATTGGGATACTTATACAGCACTCAAATAGATCAGTTTCGAATTCCCAGTTATCACTGACTACAATGACCACAGACTCATTTCTTCAGGGTTAACCTCGACCTAACGTTAAATGTTCATAAAATACCAATGAAGATATGAGTTATTCACAGTTCTTTGTATTGCTGGAGGCTCGGACTTCTAATCGTTCTCGCTGGTGTTAATATACATTCAAGACCAAGTCGAGGCTAACCCTGCAGAAATAGGTCTGTGGTCATTGTAGTCAGCGGTAACTGGCAATTCGAAACTTTTCTATTTACCTCGTTTATATTTATACATCTGTTTATCAGTACTGAGCGGCCAAGCCTTTTATACTGGTTACCCTCTCACTTACTTAGCCTCCAATGCAGCCGCCTTATTTCCTTCGCCTCGGGTTCCCTCCCTCGTTTTCCGAAGGAAATAAGGCGGCTGCATTGGAGGCTATCACTGTTTGTTTGACAAGTTTTAATTTTGTCAAGATTCTCGCAGAAAGCTTTCAAAAGCTCGACAGAAAAAAGACATGATTACCAGCAACTGAGCCTATCTTCCGTGTTGGTTGAACGAGGAAAAGATAGACTCTGTTAGCAAGGTACCGAGTGCACTGTGTCATCCATTATATCAAGAAATGTTAACAGTGTCTTCTGTCTGTTGGTTATAGTGTCGAATCCGTGGAAATCAGGAGTGGGCGCCGCCGAGACCACAGATTATTTTTCACGTACAGAGTCCTCCTAAGTAAGTTATAGGACTGATGCCTCGTATATGAATATGAACTACTAACTTGGTTTCCCTCACTCACTTGGTTTTTGCCCGGACCGAAATCCTTACGAATCTCATCCAGTGGCAAGGAACCATCTCTTTGCTACGTCTTGCATTCCCTCGAGCGAATTTCCGGTAGATCACCATCCCCATCACTCTAGAGCGGCGCCTACTAGAAAAAACGTTCTTTACTAATTTAAAAAGATTCCGCGTATTTATCACGAGTAAGTCAAGTCGTAGACATTTTTGATTTTTCATTGCATTTTCATCGAGTTTCGTTACGAAACAACTTTTTCGTTCTCAGCGAATTTTCTTTTCCGAAAAGCGCGATGCATGCAATTTACGAAGCAAGCAGAAACTTTCGAACAGCTGTCTACAGTCTTTACGAGACAGATACATAAGGACTGGTCCTGATGTACTTTTTCTTTTTTTTACCTACAGGAGGAAAGTTCTCATGATTCAACAAAACTACAGATGTGCAGGGTGTGGAATGAGAGTCGCAACAGGTCAGTAATCGTACGGTTGTTCAGTTATTTGTCCTAACTCGCTGGCCTTACACCGTTGCGTTGTTTCGGTCACAGGCGTTTTAAGGTTCCGTCTTTTTAGGCTGAGAAAGTGAACCTTGGTATGATTCCGGCTTGTCCCGCTGTATTTCGAGTGAGGGGGAGTAGTGGCGTACCTTACACGTTGGACTTTGAACGCTAAACTGCTCATTATTTGCAGTATCAACCAATCAGTCAGTTAATCAATCAGTCAATCGTTCAATCGTTTATTCAACTAACCAATCGATCGATCAACCACTAAATTGTTATTCTTTTCATATTTATATATCTATTACTTATATTGTTTTTTCCTGTTTTTGTTCATTTTCGTTTAAATAATTATTTCTGTCTCGGTCTTTGTATGTTGTAAGATCGCAGGTCAAAGACTTATCCGTGCTTCCATAGTTGTTAGCAAATCTCAAAAATCCAAACGTTTTGCCCGTTTTGCCATTGGCAGTAACGGTTTTAAAAAGACTTTTGAAAATACATGTGTATGTATATGGACATATTTTACGAGGCAAAATATAAATAGTATGGAGGGCTCGAAAGATATGAACCCAGCAGTTAGAGAAAACATGCACCCTGTAAACACTTATCAAACAGACAGCGAATTTAGGTGAATAATACTAAAACACAATAACTGGTCTTTGCATCTGTACAGGGGAAGTTTATCTAAAAAAGTAAACAGAGGACAAACTCTGATTTTTGTGGCTGTCTTGAAAACTGAGATAGATCTTAATGCTAACCTTAATTTCCGTCTCGTTTCAGACTACATGAAGAGATTCCGGTATTGTAACTACCTGGGCAAGTACTTTTGCAGCAGCTGTCACGAGAATTCCATTATGGTCATTCCAGCTAAAATTATTAGAAAATGGGACTTCAAAAAGTATCCTTTTCTGTGACTGTGTTTGATATAGATGTACCATCATTCCTTTGTCTCTACTTTTCATACTCAATTTGCTATGCTTGGCTTTAGGGACTGTTTCATGGAGACCCTCTACTTTTTAATGTCTTTCAATGCCCTTCTTTTTTACTCTTACTTTGCGTGTTGTGTTTATATTAAGACGGTCGCATTAATGCGCATGCTTGTAACACGGGACGAGTTTCTTCAGTAAAAATAGAAATCTCTGAAATAGGTTGCAAACAAAAGATAGAATAATTTTTGGCCTTACATTTGGTCAGCCACCGGAGTTTGGGTGTGGCTTGATGATCAGAGATTTAATGCGAATTGTTTACCATTCTTTCTTCATTTCGAGAGTCCCTAAAACACATTGCGATAACTGAAATCCAACGTACAATGATGCGCATACGGTCCTTTGATAATTCTGTTTCTAGTTCTACATACAAATGCTGAAATTTAACCTTTCTTAAAGCTTCAGTTTTTCTTAACATTTTATCAAGATATGAAGTTTCTAATTTTGCAAGAGATCTACTAAATAAAATCCACAGCGACCCTCTGTTTAACATCAAGGATATTAACCCTTCGCTTTATAAAAGTGTTCGTGTGATGCAAGAAATTAGGGTAAGTCTTGTTTGTTTGTTTGTTTGTTTGTTATGGTTCTAGCAACAAATTTGGATTATATGAAACGTGTCCTTGGTCGGCTTATCAGTAACAAATGTGAAGTTGAAAATATGTTCGCCGAGGGCGATCTTGTTCTTAATGGACTCGAACTCATGTTTTGAGCAGACGACTTCTACTAAGTCCTAAAAGACGCAACCTATTTGGTGGTGTGTTAAGCCTGGTATCTTTTTTGTTTCTACGTTAAAATAACTCAGTTGCATTTACCTCAAAGCAACGGTGGTCGGTTGTCGGGAGAAGCGGAGTCTGCTGGAACGCAGGCCCCGTCCACACGTAGCCGGGTATTTTC
>JAOBYE010637740.1:16262-26827 GCA_025403585.1 Parazoanthus swiftii
GAAAACGGAGGTTTTCAAACACGCTCTCCAGGGAGGAGATTTTTTGAAAACCACGAGCGAAAACGGAGGTTTTCAAACACGCTCTCCAGGGAGGAGATTTTTTGAAAACCACGAGCGAAAACGGAGGTTTTCAAATACGATGACGTCATGCTCAGGTACCAGTCTCGCTCTTCCACACATTTGCTTCCAGAACCGAACATCCCTCTTGTGGCTTCGGCATTGGGCTTGATTAAGTTAGCCCTGTTAAATCTTAATTGTCTTTTTGCTGGAGTTTGCCCTTATAAAGATTAAATTAAGGGTTAAAAGTCGAACAAATGAACAAAACGATGTGAAAGTAAACAAAAATGCGCGGAACTTGACTTTCGCGAGCTTAGTTGTTTAGTAATGCTCATGCTCAGTGGGTGTAATCTAACGTTTTTGAATGGTATTCGCGTAAACCTGTGGACGGTCAAATACGATTCGGAAACGGTACGTGTGGATGCAGATTTTTTTAAATACGGTGAAAAAAAATGTGTTCAAAAATACCCGGCTTCGTGTAGACAGGGCCTTAGATTGTAATACTGATATTGATTTAGGTCAGTTTTGAAAACTGAATATTTTAAGGAAGAAGAGAATTCCGTAAAATAGGGTGTGGACTGGGGTAGCTATCGGTTTGTTATAAGTAGTTACTTTGGTAGAAGTTGCCTTTTATGCATAGCTGTGATGTTGAGGCTGTGGAGGACATGCTGTTGAAAACACAAATCCAGATAGGTTTCAGTTGAATCTGAGAAAGGCACTACTTGGAGCTTATTTAAAACTGTATTTAAAGTCAGTGTTTCAGGATTCTCGTTTTGACTCAAGAGTTAGTGTAGTGTGAAGTAATGACTATCGCACGTAGTTAGTTGTTGTCGAACCTAATTTTACTGTTTCTTTTTCTAGGATCTCCGCCAACAGATGCATCACTTCAAGAATTTTGTGAATGCGTGTCGTAAGGCAAAAGAGTATGTCTTCAGTAATTTTAAAGCCCCTCTTTGGCTGTAATTTTGAGGGCTGCAGTTTTTGAGCACACCAATGTAATTACGTTCATCGTCGATTCTTTGTTAACTTTAAACATGTCAGTATCTCCAGTCCCAGTATAAGAAGGAAGAGCATCCAGACCATCCTAACTTCTTGTTCTTTCTGTCTCAGTCTAGCAGCCGAGTACAGCAAGATTCCTGGCCACATTTTCACTGAGCCCGACCTCTACTCCATACAGGATTTTTTACAGGTAAGAGCTGCGTAACTGTTCCCAATTGGTTGCAAGAAATGTATACAGCTTTTTTTTAAAAAAGTGACTCTTTGAAATTTATTTATATTTTCTATTAACATTTAGCGCGAGTGGCCGTATTAACGGGGTGAAATTATAAAGGATTATACCGTTTGGAATTTCAAAATGTGGCCATTGGCCGTATTAACAGGTGACCGCATTAACAGGTTAGTTTTGTAAGAAAATGTAGGGCCATTTCCCGGGCCAAATAAAAACGTGGCCGTAATAACGAGATGGCGGGGTTTCACCGTATGGATGCCACTTAGGAGAGTGTAGCAACGCATCATTTGTCGTGTTCGGGACTGGAAGGGTTAAAACTTCAAACCGGAATGAAAATGCTTTTGTGAGTAAAAACAGTAAGACACAATACCCATTGTTATGGACGAGTTATCACAACCATGCGCAGGGCAAATTAACTTCCACTTACCCACGTCTTGCGTTGTAACTTTGCCTTCTTGGTATACTTGTATACGTACTAGCAATTTTCCGAGGGAATTTGTATCTTTTGTGTAATTTACCCGGAGCTTATACCGTTGACTTGAATTCTTAACTCCGACAGAAAGATCACCTATTTATTTGCCAAAACGTTTTCACTGGAAGGAGAAGTTTTAAAACTCGTGGCGCACTTTTTCTTTCACCAGGTGAAGAGCGGTGACTTGCGAATGTACTTCAGGAGTCTTGCAGACGATACTTTGCGCCATATCGACGACTGTCCGGTGAGACCATTTGGTAATCTTTTATCCCTTGGTTTTTCCCTTATCTTACGGCTACCTTTCTTCTGTTTACTTGTTTCAGTTGTGTCAAGCTAAAGGATTTATTTGCGAGTACTGTAAAGACGGTCAAGATGTCATTTTCCCGTTTGAGCTGACCCGGGTGGCCCGGTGTCCAGGTAAGTAGTCCCAGACTGTGGCCAAGCAGAGGTTTCGACTTTTATCAACCTTCTCCCCATCATGTAAACTTTAAGTTATTTTTTACAACCATCCCCTTAAACGTGGCTTACAATTTTATAACCTCCCTTCACAAGAATATCTTAAATTACCTAACTCCTATTTAGCATTTGAAACTATACGTATCCCGCCTCCCCCCTCCCACACACACACACCAGCAATATTTATGTTATGCTATTTTTTAAAACTTAGTCACCGTTAAGTATCTCCGACCTTCGATAAGCGATGATCACGGCACTTCAATGCCTTAAGCCAGTTAACGTTGTTCCGCATACGCAGCTTAAAACAGTGGTTAATCATATAATTCGATTTTTATAAAACGATAAAGCACGACAAGGCTGGCGGGCTTTTTTTGCAAAATACAAACTGATTTCATTTTGGAGATGTTTAATTCACGTCCACTTCCAAATGCATTTCTCTTATTAGATCCGTACGACTTCAGCTTTAATTCGTGCACAAAAAAAATGGAACGCTATTTTGTATGCAAAACTCGGTGACAATAAAAAATTGTTCAAACTCTATCAACCAGCACCAATACCGAGTTCTTAAGAAGAAAAGAAGTGTTCTTTCTAAGCAATATACTTTAATTTTGTTGGAGAACAGTGATAACGAACTTTAAGTATCCATCTTAAACAAGTTGTAAGCAAATGCAAAACTTGATACTAGGATGTTAAACGACAAATTTGACTCGCCTGTTGTTCTCCTCTTCAGGATGTGACAAGACGATGTTAAATGACCAGTTAAACTCGCTTGTTATTCTCCTGTTCAGGATGTGATAGTAGGATGTTAAATGGCCAGTTTAATGTTATCTTGTTCAGGATGTGATAGTAGGATGTTACTGAACAATTTTTAACACGCCTGTTATTCTCCTGTTCAGGATGTGATAATAGGATGGTAAATTACCAATTTAACTCGCCTGTGGTTCTCTTTTTCAGGATGTCACGGTTGTTTTCACAAAGACTGTTATGTAGCTGGGAAATGTCCAAAATGCGAGAGAGTACGAATAAGGTAAATGATGGTTTGCTTCAGGAGTGATGTACATAGATACGAAGATCAGATATATACAAATACTGACTAACCAAGGCCGTACGTAGCTTTGTACGTGTTATTGTGTGTGGTTGGGGGGGGGGGGGAGATAACATGTTTTCAAATCGGGATTATACGGTATCTCTGGGAAAAGGGTTAACCTTGATTGGATAATGAGCGGCGGTGTTTTCCGTTTACAGAATGTCACATATGGCGGGTAATGAACTGACATTTGCCAAGTTTAGAAATCAGCTCATAGACTGGTGCCTGGGTGGTGGATGGGTTTACATGTTCGAGGAAGTTGTTATCTTAAGTGATGAGTGGGTTTATCTTTGTACTCAGCGGGTGTTACCATTGCAGGAGAAGCATGATCCTCGCACCCAGTCCAACCGAGGAAGTGAAAGACAGTATACCAGCAGCAAATGGCGTTGAACTGCGGTGACATCAGCTTGTGGTTACAAGTGCCCCTCGACACCACCAGTGATGGATTAACTTCATGGCGTAGTAGCAGTACCGAGATGTCGGAAATGACAGCAATCCTTAAAGTAACTCGACAAGTACATGACGTTAGTTCATCAGTTCCAACTGTCCGTCAACGTAAAAGGATTGTACGAGAACGGGCCGAAATTTTAATTCTAATGAATATGTCCAGTGTGGCAAGCGAAAGTAGACGAAAACCATTTTATGAATGAACTGAACAAGACATAAATACAAGCTGATAGAACAGGTGTCAATGTGCGAGGTCGGGGTTTTTAGTATTTGAACGGAATCTAAACTTTTTTGTGAAATTTTTATTGCGTTACGCAATTCTTTTATACGTGGTAGGCAAGATTTGCACACTGCCACACAAGTCGCAATTGTCTTCAAACGCTTTTTACTTTTCAACAACGTCACCCCATATAAGATTGGTACTATTGTTACTTTTAGACGCTTTTTATCAACGTTTTTTATAGTTTCCGATTCTACTCAAGCATCAGAACTTAAAAAACCTCTAACTCGTCCATTAGACCTTGTCAAAATGTTCGCAGGAAAGGAGCGGCAAGCTCGGCTCATTTGAGGGTCTCGCAGTCTGAGCGTCTTTCTCTGGCGCATTTCTAGCAGTTACGGTCTCGTGAACGACGTCACTGGAGAAAACGGTGTCTTCCATCGTCTGTTGCTTGACCATAAGTCTTACGCCAAGGAACACCGAGAAATCACGATTTAGGGAATCCAATATATTATGACAACACAACGATTTTCTCTGAAAAGCTGTTGTCTTAATAACAACCTGCAATGAAGCAGTGAAAACACTCTAGCGTCGGCTTATTTTTCTAATTCAATCCATGAGTAGGAAGGAAAACTGAAAATGTACAGCAAAATGATTTTTAACAGTTTTTCAATGAGCTGCCCAAGTGTAAACAGCAAGTTTCAGACAGAGTATTGCCCACGCACTGCGCTGAGCCGTTACACGCAGCAGCGATATTTATTGTATATAAATCTATTTTTAAAATGATAATCTTTAAAACAACTTAAACTCCACTAGATTAGAGAAATGTACACGTGTATTATATTAGTAGTGTTTGTAAATAACTATTTTATTCACGATAGAGCTAAGTCGGGTGAAAACAGTTAGTTAAAAACGGCCGATGCATGCTCGAAAATAAAAATTAATTGCAGTTCAGATGGTACATTTTGTGTGGTATGAATGCACTCACTATCATAAAATCGTACTTATTCGCGCAAAGCACACTGAATGAGCCTCTGTTTTGGCAAGAGTCGGGGCTAAATCGTGTCAGGTTTGCTACAATTTCAGTGGTTGCTTCGTTTTGATCTGCGCGCACAACGAAAACCCAGGCCGAACTAGACCTTAACTAGTATGAAGAACTAACCACTGTAGTGCTTCATGAGTAATCACCTTGCAAAACCTCACTTGCCAGCTATCTTCGAACCACAAAAAAAGTAGCGTCTTTTTAATTGATTGCTTTAGAAAAGTTCCGGGTTTCCTCGTGATAATCTTAGTATTTCTCGGACAGTATAAATTATCTTGCAGAAAGGTGTAGTTATCTTTCCGTGCGATACTTTGTTTTTACCAGTCCCCCACCGCCTTTGTTTAGTTTACGGTCCACATTGTAGATCTCACTGCTCTTTGAGCCAATTGACAATGACATTTCTGATGTGCTGTCTCGCCTGGATCAATTGTGGGGGGTCCTGAGGGGTCTCCGGGTACATGTTGGCGCAATGGGCTGTACCTGAAAAGATATACAAGGAACTCTAATCAGCAACTGAAGACAACCGGTGTTAATCCCGGTAAAGGGCTTGTTCATATGGAGGCTGACGGAGACGTGTTCAAATGGTTAAGTTTCATCCCGACAACCGACAAGACCACTTAATACCACGATGAACATTTGCTCATATGAACTGCTCATCCTACTACCGGATTGACCCGCCTCCCGTACTTCATCTCGGTAAGCGGGTTCACATGTAGACTACGAGCAGTCCCTAGTTTTCCTTTTGAATTCATCGGACCGCGGAAAAGAAATCGCAAAGTCCCGCGCGCGGAAACTGATGCTAGAAAGAAACAAAAAAAGGTGGAGGTTAAAATAAAGCCAGGATACACCAGCTGACATCTCTTTAATCCCATCTTCCTTTTTTCTTTTTAGTAGTAAAACAAGAACTGTTGTTTCGACTGATCCGTTGAAACTTTGATTTTTCAAGAACAAATGTTTGATATATGAAACCCTTCCAGTAACCAGTGGGAAGAACGACCAAATCAGCTTCTCCAGTCCAGCGAGAAGAGCGTCCACGGCGTTCCAATGATCTTAATACAGTTGGATCTTCTCGATCACACAACAACGCCACCAATTTCTTTCGCGAAAGTGAGAAATCATTATTTGTGCTGATCAGCGATTGGCAGCTAATTCAGGAACTGACCAATCACAACTTTGCGTTGCCTGGCGTATGAAGCTTTATCTTGAGTTGTCTGTAGTTCCAATTTTTTTTCTCCTTCCCTCTTGTTTTTCCGCCCCAATATTTGCACGCAGGATTTCGCGAGTTTTTTCCGCAGCTCGACGAAATCAAGAGGTAAAATAGGGATCCTGTAAACGGTGTCCTGACAGTTTTCGTAGACATCCAGGCAAGCGGGCTAACTCACCTTCTAGGGATACAGAAATTCAAACTGAGGCAAGCTCCCCTCGCAAGGGGGGCTGGGTTGCACTGAGTGCGTGAATGCACTATAGGGCTGAAACACGATTATTCCGAAATGGTTATGAAACTTGAAAAGTTGGTGTAAAACATCACTTTGACTTTCTTAAAGTTAAATAGATTTCTGCAAATCTGGTCGTTTAGCCGTTTAGCATGTGAACGTGTACATGAAGTATCGGTGTGAATCGTACCTTTGATGTACACAGCAGTCTCGGAAGGTGTGACGTCACTGAGTATACCCATTGCGTGCCAGGGGTCGATGGACCCGTTGGGAAACACGATCTGAAAGACAAGGCGCCTTCGAGTTAGGCTTCGTAAGATTGTCTTGATGCCCTTAATATGTACTAGACAAATTTGATGTAATCAGTAAGCAAGACATGAAACCCTGTTATGTAGCTCTATAAGCATTATAAATATATATATTTTAAATTAAATATCTTGCGGCCATGCCGTTAGAGGGGCATTCTGTGGCTGGTACTCCAAGGTTTTCGTGCGGCTCACTCCCACCACTTGGACGTATTCGGAGGAAACCGGACCATCAGTTCACCCCTTCATGATCAATGTGTACGGCCCGGTTGGTATTTCGGAATAAGATAAATCGCGGAAAATATTCGACCAGGTTGGGACATCATCTTATCATAAAATGCTTGGTATTCACTTCTTTATTCAATTTATTTTGTTTTAGGTAGAAGAAGATTCAGAATTATTTTGTTCAGGAATAAGGATGATCGAAACTTAGGCCTGACGTCCCTGACCATGGACGGTGAAGGTCTCGGACAATTCATGTTGAACCCTCAGACCTGGGCTTTGTCCGGGGGAAGGCCGACTCCTCGCCTGAAGGAAAGTGTTTGTTACTTGTTTACTATTAACAAGAGAATACAATAACTGTTTATCTGCACTTCAAACATTTCACTGTGACGAACTGAATTCAAAACGATGCCTATTTGTGCTAATTTGTCTTCAGGGCTCTGCATACGCGCACTTAATCTTTCTAAATGTCTACCGATCCACCTATTTATGTCTATACATTTTTATTTATGCAGGGGCTCGCTGAAAAGCACATTTTTTGACGCTCCCTGTAAAGACAATTTGTTATTAAGGTAATTTAGCACTACAAATATACGTAAAACGGTAAACTGCAGGATTGATCTTGCTCACTTTTCCTCTGAAACCTCGTCTTTGCGTTCCTTTAGCTAAGACAGGGAGTGTTATGCAGTCTTAGCAAGCGTTAGTGGATATGAATTTTCTTTTTCATTTTCATTCCTACTGTTTGCCGCTCCACGTAAACGTGGTGCTAAATTTCTCTAATATTATCATCGCCCCTGAAAATGATTTCAGCCAATCACAGCCAGGTCACTGTCCTGATACCTGACGAAACCCGGCAATATCACGAACAGCTTAATTTGCATCTCACGTCTGAAACCATTAAGTTTATAAAGGTGCAGCTGCCACTATCATTAGTGACTATCTTTAATGTGTATGGTACGTAGTCAAACAACTCACTCTGCTGGAGGCGATTCCTCTGCCGCCATAGTTGGTGTTGGTCTGGTCAATACCTTTCTGTATGTTAGTACTGTTGAACTGCTCGCCAAAAATATCCATACACTGCTGGATCGAGTACCTGGATACACCACAAATATAACCATACAAAGCTGTCATGTATTTCAGAAAAGGCTGACTTGTGTTTAACCAAGCGTCGCCCCGTTCTTATTTAGCAATACAAGCCAAATCAGCATCTCCTTCTCTATTTGGAGATTGCTTAACAGTTCCGTCAGCTAAAAAATGAACAACGTTGATCCATCTTTCTCCGCACCTGAAGATGACCAAATTGGTTGAAAAACGTTTGCGACTTTATAAATACGTTTAATACATTTTGTATATACTGGGAACTATTTTATGCGGCTAAAGGTAAAACTAGTATTAACCCTAAGTAACAGTTGTCTAATTTGACTCTTCCTTTAACTTGACCAGCGTATAGACCAATGGATTGGCAGTAACAATTCTCAACCAAGAGAAACAGGAATAAAATTGGTCAAAGGATAGCGACGCACAGCGTAAGATGCGGGGCTTCCATTATTCCCATTCGTGCTTCGTGTCAATACTAAATTAGCTTCTAAAAACTCGTACTATGTCTCAAAAGTAAACCAGTTATGGCAAGTTCAACATTCGCTATGTTGGTGCCAAAGTCTGGAACTCAATTGATGAAAGTCTTAAATCTAAGAAACACAATCACTACAAGAAATTAGTAAAAAACAATATTTTGAATACGTACTTGGATATCTGATGCTCTTCATTGTTTGTTTACCGCATGTCCTATTGGTATTTGTACTTGTGTTGTATTTGTATTAATTTTCTCTCTTTTATTTTTAACTAAAGTTTCATAATGTCATTTTTCACTCTACATAATCATTTCTCCTGCCCCCACATCTTTCTTCACATGTATCAAATAATAAAATCTTGTCAAGCCCTGTTTGACCACAGCTACTTCTCTCGATTAACCTTTGCTATTTTTAAGTAGCTGTGATCCTAATCTAACTATCATTTAAATAATTGTAATACCATGAGGACACAAATAAAGTATTGTTGTGTTGTTGTTAACGATGTCAAGTTTTGAGTGCACGTATATAAACTGATTTCAAAATAAACGGTAAGAGAGAAAGTAAGTAAAAACTATTAACATATTAAACAACGCAATTTCATCATCGTTTCCTTTCAATTCTATTATTATAATTCCATTGCCACCTTTGTAAATGCCACAGCATCTTTTTACCACTACTACCATTTTGTTTGTCACGTGTTCATCAAGAAAGGTATTATTAAACTGACCACGTGGAGGCTTAGCTTGAGTAACAAAAAAACCAGCAAATTTAAACAACGAGAACCAGGACCCTAAAACATTCCTTTTTCGTAGATGATGTATTAATTTCAGTTTTTACCGTGTGGACGGTATCTATTAAAGAAGAGAATTGATATAAGTCTGCACTGGTTGATTTCGTACACCATCGAACGCAATTTCGAAAACCCAGCGCTTCCAGGAATAACTTTTTAAAAATTTTCCTGGAGCCTTTAATATCACACCAAGTTCGAAATAAAAATGTTTTGTTTGGTTAGACTTATCAGAAGGTTAACATTCAAAATAAAATACAGGGCTTTCAAGAAATTTCTGGTGGCGACGCGCGTGATCATCGCTGACAGACAAAATGTACCTTCCTGTGAAAGACGCTACGGTGCACAGCGACGTTGCCAGACCAAAAACAAGACGAGGCAAGAAATAACAGTGTGGGAGGAACAAAGTCACATTCTCTAACCAAAAACAACACTTTCTGATATCTTCCCAAACTGACCAATTGGCAGAGAAGCAATTGCCTCATCTTGCCTCCTACTGCCAACGGCGTTATTGCAGTTGCTGCATGTAAAACCAACTCGGGAATGTATGGCTACTTAAAATTCAAAAGTAACAGAAATATAGAAGTAGTCGGTAAATCCGGACAATAGCAGCCATCTTGGCCATTTCTTTCCAACATTTTGGAAGAGAAGAACTAGGGTCGAGGTTGACGCAAACTAAATACTTACTTCAAAGGGAAGTGGTTACCGAATGGCTGCTTTGCCGAATCTGATGACTGATAAAAACCGAACTCCGTACACGTCTGGTACATCCACTGACGCCCTGGAAAAATCGTAATAACAACAGTTAGTTTCGTTGTTTAATTTGCAAAGAAAAAATATCTGTGGCAACAAAAGTTTTCCAGCACGTTTAAACTATTTGCAGGCTACCCATGGTGATTAGTGTCTGAATGTCTTGAAAATTGCATATGTTGAAATTGAACTGAAAGGTAAACTCTGGGACCATGAAAAGTAGTTGTATTTTAATGTAGCAGATGGAATTCAGAACATTAAAACCTTTATGTAATTAGGAAGGTAGGTATGTACGTATGTTTATACGTAAGTAGATATGTATATATGTATGTATGTATGTAGGTATGTTAGTATGTATGCATGTATGTATGTACGTATGTAAGTATGTATGTATGTAAGTATGTATGTATGTAAGTATGTATGTATGTATGTATGTATGTATGTATGTATGTATGTATGTATGTATATATGTATGTATGTATGTATGTATG
>JAOBYE010637741.1:0-12006 GCA_025403585.1 Parazoanthus swiftii
GAAAGAAAGAAAGAAAGAAAGAAAGAAAGAAAGAAAGAAAGAAAGAAAGAAAGAAAGAAAGAAAGAAAGAAAGACAGTTGTATTTAACATGCATACAGATAAGCAAACAACACCCATTGCACGCTTCTGTGTTTGAATTAATTGATAGGTAGCGGGAAGGCTATCATACAACGGGGCAAGCGTATACCCGCGATAGGTCTTATACACAAGTTAAATAAACCTGTGTTACTCACAAATGAAGTTTTTGAACAAAAGCAACACATATTTGAAACTTATGTTGAATCAGAAAACTACATGCATGCACCCCCAGCCAGTACTGACACCGCGAATTAGCGTTTACTTTAACTATTCTCTCACCTCCGCAATCGCTGCAGGTTCTACGGCAGTAAACCAGTTGATAAGTGTACAACTTGCATTTTCCAGCCGCTTTTGCTTCCAAACACTTTGAGCAACCAAGTTTGTCGATACACGGGATGTAGGCTGTATAGGAAGAGACACGCCAGTTTGAACAAAAAGTTGAAGCTCGTTGTTCAGCATTATGAAATTGCTGGGAAAATTTAAAGAACCCGAATATGGACCGCCTTTATGAAACTAGCAAAAATACACTTGGCAAAATTTTTTTCATTTCACAAAACATTTCCAATGATTAAATTTAAACTCAGAATGGCACTGATGGATGTTAGAGGACGTGGATAGAACTGGATTGCAATTAATTACCAAACTTTGAAATTGCAGGTGGCGGTCATTTACTCTAGACAAGACGTTAACAAGTTAATACAAATCATCAGAAATTGACCCTTTGGAAACTTACACAACTGTTTTTATAAGCTATCGTAGAAAAAAATGTCACAACCAACCAAAAGCAGTGGAAAGTTACTTTTAAAACTAAGTTTAATATAGACAAAGCAGTTCAATAACTTACGCGTGTCTTCCTGTAATTTTGCTTCATCTTGTTGTGTGATTTCTGAATTGAGGACAAATTCACCTATTACAAACCCATATTGATCAAAAACTGTATTCAATCAAGCAAGAACAAACCTGGTAAAAAATAGCTGCTAACCACATTAATATATAAGTCACAGATACATATATGTTCATACTCCACTATTTAAAGAGTTGCCGATAACGGTTGTAACAAAAACATATATGTAATATTGGAGTACGCATAAAAACAAAAAATGCAATTACAAAAAACCTTTTTTTCTAATCTTTCCTTCGTATTAGCTCGTATTGACTGAAGACACTGAGTAATGTCAAACTAAAATTTTAAAACTTTAAATTTGCATCATATTTTCGTCTAACTTTAGTTATTAAAATAACTAAAGTTAGACGAAAATATGATGCAATGGTTTGGATAGATACATATACTAATTATTTTAAATAAGTTAAAGAGGAACCTTCTTTGTCTTGCCATGGCCAGCTCCAACCATACCCCACAGCCAAATTGGTACAAAGTGCAAATGCGACGATTTGGAGATTCATGGCGTCTACAGGCTTAACTTGTTCAAGTTTGTCTGATAATAAACGTTTCGCTCTTAGGACTTTTGTACTTTTTTTGCACCGGCACTCGTTGAACCAACACTTATTGAGTTATAGAAGTTGTAATTAGTCTCCTTGAGATTTTCATCTAAATAACAAAAAGTTTAGCCACGTTGAATGAATGTTAATATCAGCTTTAGTCTACACTATTATACAACCAAAATTGAAGTTATTATGCACCACGTACAAGCAAAACGGCAGAAGGCAGGAATAGAAACTACAAGCACAAAATTTTTCGCAGTGGCGCTTGTTGTACGACTGTATAACATTCTCTTTCTTCTCTAAAGCAACTAAATGAGACGTTTTAAAGGAAAAACGGACTGTATGCAGTCTAATCCATTAGAAAGGGTAGTAGCGGGGTCATTCCTGCCGTTTCCGTTTGCCGTTTGTCGTTCTCCATTATGATGACAAAGAAATACTAGAACAAAACCATGCAGTCTGAACAGTGTTATTTATCGCTATCGTGCTGTAGGTCTCGTGTTTTTTTCTTTATTCAGTTTAACGCGGCGTTGAAATCTTGGATGAAATTAAAGTCAGCAAATTTAGAATAATTTTGGGATTTAAGTAGCGAAATCCAGAACAATTACTATGAATAAGAAAGTGCGGTATGGTGATTTGTAGTTTGATCGTAATCAACAAAGTTGATAAACTATGCTTCTCACCGCAAAGTTGCGTTGTCAAATTTAATTAAGTTTTTAGTTAAAAACAAACCACGTTGAAAAATTGTTAATCCATTTTCAAATTTGGTTCACTCGACAATGCAGGACAAAAAAACAGGTTAGGCTTTCTTTTCTAAAAAGTTGTCCTATGGTTTGAGATCGTTTAGCAAAACGAAAGTGAAAATGCAAAAACATTTGTTCAGTACTTTCTCTTTTCAAATCCTGAAAAGTAAAATTAGAGAAGTGAAAGAAAATATAGGACTGAGCAGACAAATGAACTGTCAAACTTAAAGTGACTCCATTATCCACTTAAGAGGCTATTTCATTACACTTACAAGAAATGCTTTGTAAAAAAATGAATGGGCAATGTGATTTTACAGAAACACTTGAGGCAAAAGCCAACATACTTTCCATAGCTACTGAATACGTTCTATGTATTCTACAAGCCGACTAGAAACAATAACCCCTTCTGGCTATCATTTAACAATAAATTGCACATTAGTACTATAAGTGTTTCAATAAAAATTCCGAGAAAAATGTGCTTAGGTTTCACGCAAGATTTTAAAAATAATGAAAACAATTTAAACTATGAAAAACCAAAGCTAATAGAGGGAGAGTACTAACTATGGAATCATCAGGAAAAGAAACTGATTACATTTACTTTCTTTTCTAAATCTTGAGATTTTTCGAAAACGACACAAAAGCAACGCGGTTGGTTGGACTTGCAGATATGGTTATTTGTTCAACGAAGTTTTATTTGTTGGGATAACAAAATCAAAGTTTTCTCTAAAGCTTTGAACAATCGGATTAACGTTCATCACATTCGATCTTCTCACAGTCTACGAGTTAGCCTCCTGGACAAAATGCTCTTCTTTTTTACGTTTTCGCTACAGTAATACGTAGTATTTCTATTCTTATTCTTTTTTTGTGTGTGTGCGCTGTCTTCTTTTTTTATTCATAAAGTTTTCAAATGCTTGAATAGAGGAAGAGGAACTATTGACATTAATGCCAGCTTTGTCTCTGTAGGACAAACAATACACAATATGCCGTAGCTTGTCGTTGGAGATCTTTCAATATGATGATGTTGCTGATAAGGTTAATATTTTACCAGATGGGAGCTCGACAGTCACTTTCAACACCAAAGAAAGGGATATGTTAGGTGCGCGCAAGGTTTTACATGTGAGTTCAATCAGTACAGAAAAGTGGAAAAGTCTGAATTCACCGATTCTCATTTTTACAAAGCATTTGCTTTGTATGGAACAATGCAAAAATATGTAATGAAAGCTGACATATAAGAAGCGTTTATGATTGATTTCAAACTTGATCACACTATATCTATGCGCTCAACACCAAAGCAAGGTGATATGTCAGGTGTGCGCAGGTTTTTACCTATTTTAAAATCAAACAGTACATAAAAGTGGAAAAGCCTGAAAGACATGCGCCGATTATCACTTTTACAAAGCATTTGCTTTGTATGGAAAAATGCAAAAAGATGTAATGACAACTGAAAGAAACGTTTCAGATTGATTTCCAACTTGATCACATTAATTCTATGTATAATTTTTAACACAAACCTCGCAAAGTAGTACGCGATTGTATTAGTTGAACTTTTCTCTGCCATTTTATGGAATTGATATATCTTACTATACTATTTTCACTGACTTCCAAAACGAATATTGAACCCTTGAATCCATACTGAGGATGGATGTAATATGCTATTTAGCCCCCACCGGGAACTTCCATTGTTGCTGTTTGTTATATTGACTTGCTCTCTAATGAAAGGGTGAATGTATTGTTATTACTCCTCACCGAGACCTTGGACTTTTGTTATATTGTTCTTGAATTTGGATCTAAACTACCGAGACAAGCCGAGTCTTTACTTATTTAACAACGATGGATTCAGGCGATTCAATGTAAGCTCAATAGAATTTGCAATTGGAGTGTTAATTATTTACTTCAGTATTTTTTTTGGAGGGGGGAAGGATTCGAAAAAAGTACATGTGGCAAGAGCTAGAAGAAATGTGATTGCCTCGTACGAACCAGAAAAAGAACTCGTTAATAGAGAAATTACTACAAAACACCTCAAAACGATTAAAACTAAAGACAAAGCGCAAACCTTTGAGGACAACTACAAAGTTTGACGGAATATCTCACGACGACAGCGGGTTTACATTGTTTTATTAACCAAACGAACGAAATGCCTTCATGCATAATTGACAGCTCAAAAACGTAATTCGCTACAAGATATTTAATCCCTTATTCAAATTACTCTGCACGAATTTGTTGTGGTTGTTTTTGAATTATGTAGAAAGTTAAGGAGCTTTCTGTAGGGGGAACTTGTCTGACACTTGTCTTGAGACAAACCTAGCATGTGACTTGTTTGAACCAATGACTCATGCGGAGTGCGCGAATATTTGAACTTGGGTCACACTGAATATATAACATCC
The DNA here is from genome assembly GCA_025403585.1 of Parazoanthus swiftii. Lineage (NCBI taxonomy): Eukaryota > Metazoa > Cnidaria > Anthozoa > Zoantharia > Parazoanthidae > Parazoanthus > Parazoanthus swiftii. The sequence goes on from JAOBYE010637741.1 coordinate 4,646, forward strand.
CCACTTCCCCTCATTATCAGTTTTATGAAAACAAAAGCTTGATTTAATTGAATTGTAAACCTTAAGCTAAATCAAGTGCGATAATTTGGTAAAAATTTTAGATAACAACAACAGTGGACAACAACAACAATCTTTTGTAAATAAACATTTATTAATCTTAGAAATCTTGCCCATTCTAGCAAGCTCTGCATTGTGATGAAATCTTTTTATTCTACATTTAAAGACGCTAAGTACAAACTGTTTGTGAGCAGATGAGGATAAAATAACAAAGTAGCGGGATTAACGTCCAGCTCTGTCTTATTGACTCGTTTTTCTTCTTTAAAAAACCTTGTTTACAAGAACAATGATTAGCAAAAGTGCCAAAATTAAAGAATAAGATTGAGAACACACCTCCGACTGAAACTAAGAAAGGAGTGTTTATATCTATAAACTTTCTGGTAAACATGCGATACCAATGCATCAGCTTGGGAACATTTATGAACTGAGTTGGATGCATGTCGGTTATTCCAAAAAAATATCAAGAAAAAAAATGCTAAAAAGGTTTATCTCAGCCCATGCAAACAACGGACATTCCTAAAGGAAGAGGATGAAGACCAGCTCACAAAATTAGTAACTAAAACTCACAAAAAACTAAAATTTAAACATATCTGAAAGTAGTTGTTTTAGTAAAGTCAAATTCTTATATAAATGGAACGATTCATCAGCTGAAGACACAACTAAAAGTTTTAAAGCAAAAACGAAAATTGTTCCGATTCGCTCTTCGCCAGCAACAAAATCAATTGCTAAACTTAAATTCAGAAAAAAATCACGGAAATAAGAAAATTTCCGTTTCCCGGACCATGTCAGTTAAATTACTCTTCGTTGATTATGATAGCACGTTTTGGGAGTAAATATACTGCAGGAAAATATTTTTTTAAACCACTTGAGCTTATTTTTGTTCAAAAAATAAAACCTATCAAAAGTATATTTTAGGTTTTTTTGGGTCAAACTTAATTAAAAATTATAAACGCAGACAAAACCGATAGCCAGGCCAGTTTTCTATAAGCTATAATGCAAATTAATTGTTTTCAAAACAAAATAAAGTTGATAAAAATCAATACAATGAAACAAAAAATATCTTAAACATTAATAAAAGTAAGCGAATTTTGAAAACGCTTTTGCACTTTCACATACGGATAAACGTTGTTAATTTGTAAGCACGTTTCCCATCCTCAGTTGATCCATATTCGTTATGCACATTACATTATTGGGGCGTAACACAAATAAAAGTAAGTAAAATTTTAACCCCGTGACAAAGAAAAAAAAACTAATAAAACGTCTTTTGCTGCATTTTTCTATCGTTGACAAGAGGGTCGTTTGCTTACTGTTCCTGCAAGAAAATAAATGTAAAAGAAACGAATTAGATGCTAGGGAATTATACCGCGTTTGAAATAATATAGAGGGGGAGGAGTGGAGAGAGAAGAAAAGGTTTCGAATAAAAGGAAATTACACTCCACGCCTCTCTATCTGTGGTCTCTGTGTCTTCTTGTCTGCCTGTCGGTCTGTCAGTCTGTCGGTCTATCAGTCTGTTTGTTTGACTGTCTATCTATCTGTATTTTTGTCTGTCTGCTTGTCTGTCTGTCTGTCTGTCTGTATGCATGTCTTTCTGCTATCTGTTTGCCTCTGCCTGCATGTACGTCTGTCCATCTACATCTGTCCAGAATATCTCAGTTTCTATTTACTGTTCAGTTGCATGTATGCATGATAATCTTATGCTTATCTAAGACAACTCAGTCTTTCTATTCTACTGATGTTCACTATCTGCCAGCCAAAGGCATTTAGCACAAACCTCTTCTTCTTCTTCTTATTATTATTACATTGTATCTTTTCCGTACTGTTTACTTCTTTCGCTATGGGGCAAAGTTTGAACACAATGCATGTGTAAAAGTTCGCAGCGCTAAATTTGTATCAAAGGTATCAGGATGTTGTAGTTACCTTGAAATGCTCCTAGGAAGGGCTGTCATACGGCTTATATGGAGTGTAAACTGCAATGAAAGAGACAAAGTTATTAAAGGTCAGTCAACAATTCCGCAGTGTGGCTAAAAAAGAAACTCTTAAACATTCTTTTTCAAAAGCTTAACGTCCGGTTGGGAGGACCTAAGTTTGGGCAGGATGTTTCAACCTGACAATCAAACCCTGACCCTATTAATAAAAAAAATATAATTTTAATCATAGTTTTGAGCTCAAACTTCATACACTTATTCATAGACTGAAATGTTCAAACTTATACATCTTTCCTATGATTAGACGGTCGAAGAAGTAAAGCTTATTTGCTGTTTTACCACCCGGACTTAAAGTTTGCTGACCTGCGATATTAATGTTGTCACACCGTCTGCATATGCAAAACACAAGTAGCTGTTCTGCAAACTCTAGTCTCTTTTCTATGAAGTCCTATATTGCGTTCTGTGTATTATCTTGATCATATAATCTTACCGCATGTTCCACAGGTCCGACGGCAATATTTCTTGCTAATATAGTCGTGTTTACAGTAACCCTGGGATTTCTTAATCTTGCACTTGTAAGTCCCCGCTGCATCGTAGCAGCTTCCATGTCCTAAAATAAAATCAAGGGTTTTTCAGTTAAGGTTAAAGCACACAGTTTTGAAATGATCGATTACTTGTACTACAATGCGTTATCACGTGTCAGTGGTAATAACTGACGAGCTCAAAATTGGGACAACTAAAAAGTCATTGCCGGTGAAACTTGCTCAAACGACAGATAAAAATACAACATTATTCTTAATCCCAAACACGTTTCAATTAACTAACGGTTAAAAAGTTTTCTGAATAAATCATGCAGTTTTCACTGTTCAAACGTCTTTTATATGTCTTGCACTTTGACACAATGACAAAGTGTTTTGTTTTTAATTGGGATTATAGTCACTCACCACATAGATTTCGCTCGTTGCAAGGACCAGTAATATATGAAGACCCCTTACAAGGGACACGTCTGTTGAACGGACCAGAAAAGAGCTTGGGGAAAGCACATGTTCGGGTTCTTCGCCTCGTGCCACGATTGCATGTGGTGCTACAACTTCCCCAACTCCCCCAGGACGACCAGTAACCTGTCACTGAATAAAATATATAAAAAGGAGCTTTAGTAGTAATAGCTTTGAGAGTAGGTCACAAAACGTGGCTGTAATCAACGGACTCTCTATAGACGAAGAGGGCGGGGGGTGGGAGGGCTTACATTTACCTAGAACGGGTTTTTATTGACTCAGGGTTTTTTTTTTTTCTGACTACAATTTTTCACTTAGCCCCTTCCCAAAACCAAAATACGTTCTTGAAAATGGGGTAGGCGGAAGAAGGAGGGACAACCCATTTGCATTATTTCAACAACAATGGTCATTATTTAGCATCACTTACGGCATGTATTTGAATATATATTTGTTTATAGTAAAAAAAATGCCTTGGAAATGTTTAAGCCTATGTCAGCTATCTACAACATTTTCTGAAACAGGCTTAAATCCTGATATATTGTAAGCCATGCAGGAGAAAAATTGTTTAATCATTCCTTATCTTATCACCAAATCATTATATATGTCTTGAACGACTCGTTCCAAGTAAGTAGCAGTAGTAAAACTTGTCGGTTCTAGTATTAGTGTTGAGACAATTATTGAGGCATCACTCACAGTAGCAAGTTTTGTAGAGATTGCAGAAATCCTTGTGCAGATCTCCCCCCTCGCATTTGATCTTTCGCACTAGACCCCTGGAGTGTTTGTACAGACAAGTCCTTCTCCTCTCCCTGTACCCCTTGTGACAGTTTTTGCTGCACTTGCTCCAAGCTCCCCAACTGCTCCAGTAGCCGTAGCCTGTAAGGAACGAAGCCCAGGAATAAAAATCAGAGCTAATCTAAGTTGACTCTCGATCAAGCGTAGTACATAAAAGGTTTTAATTGTGGCCACCACTAGTACTCCTGCTTACATTATTCTGTGTCAATTTCCGGTGAAGTCTTATCGTTTATCTTTTATCTGAAGTTAAGGATTTTTTCGGCTTTCTCCAACTTCTGCCATGTTTTCGAATCATGTTAGTTTACCAGCAGAAACTCTCAGCTGGTCTCATTCTGGGATGACTGTAAAAGTAGCCTACTATTGCAAGGACTCGTGCATCTTGTCAAATTAACAACGCGGTTATTGTTAAAAGCAAGTCTTGATAATCTGAATTACCAAACTGAAACCCTAAATTTGTTCTGCGCACGACTGGGAGACCGGATTATAGTCACAAAGTAAAGCGAGTTAAAACGACTGACTTCAGGTCGAAGGGAAACTTTCTCAGCATATTTAGTATGTGTTTACTGCTCGAAATTTAAGATTTTTTAAAAAAATATTTTTAAAAAAATTAAGAGACGTGATATTATAAATTGACACATTTAAATACTAAAATGTGTTTCTTAATAAGTTAGTATGTAATTGGTAACAATTATGTTATAAAATAACCAGACCAGAAAATATCGTTGCTATCCATCTCTGCGAACAAAAAAAAGCGGTTCAAACAGTCACTCACTGGAGCAATATATGTCGTCGTTGCAATGCTTAGAAACTAAATGTTGTCCTTCCTTGCAAGGAACATTTCTGAAAGGGCCAGAGACAGACTTGAAGAGGCAGATCCTCCGTCTGTGCTGCCTTCCGCCATAGCAGGTCTTGCTACACTTACTCCATGCGCCCCAACTTCCCCAATAACCGTAATCTGTTGGAAGAAGTATGGAATATATTGCAATTATCAATTACAATTGTTTAAAAGAAACAGAGGTAAAAAACAGCCATTCGAGTTATAACAACTCTACCAACTTTTACGACAGGGAAACAAAATAACGAGCAAATTAGTTGAAAGATTCACTCACTGGAACAAGGAATGTCCTTATTACATTGCTCAGAATGTTACTGTTCTCCTGAACTTCTGTAATACTTTTTCAAAGTAACGAACGAAGTAGTTTAAACAATTACTCACTGGAGCAAGGTGTGTCGTCGTTGCAATGCTTAGAAACTAAATGCTTCCCTTCCTTGCAAGGAACGTTTCTGAAAGGGCCAGAGACGGACTTGAAGAGGCAGTTCCTCCGTCTGTGCTGCCTTCCGCCATAGCAGGTCTTGCTACACTTACTCCATGCGCCCCAGCTTCCCCAATAACCGTAATCTGTTGGAAGAAGTATGGAATATATTGCAATTATCGACTACAATTGTTTAAAAGAAACAGAGGTAAAAACAGCTATTCGAGTTATAATAACTCTACCAACGTTTACGACAGGGAAACAAAATAACGAGCAAATTAGTTGAAAGATTTACTCACTGGAACAAGGAATGTCCTTATTACATTGCTTAGAATGTAAATGTTCTCCTTAACTTCTGTAATACTGTTTGAAAGTAACGAACGAAGTAGTTTAAGCAATTACTCACTGGAGCAAGGTGTGTCGTCGTGGCAATGCTTAGAATCTAAATGTTGTCCTTCCTTGCAAGGAACGTTTCTGAAGAGGCCAGAGACAGACCTGAGTTGACAGATCCTCCGTCTGTGCTGATTTCCGCCATGGCAGGTCTTGCTACACTTACTCCATGCACCCCAACTCTCCCAGTAACTGTATTCTGTTGGAAGAAGTATATGGAAGAAAATATATTGATTGGTTATAATTGTTTTATAAATGAACAAGAATCAAAAAACATTTATTCTGAACGTTTCAATTCTACGAACTTCTGCAATACTGTTTCAATGTAATGAACATAGTAGTTCAAACAAATACTCACTGATGCAAGGTGTATCCTCGTTGCAATGCTTAGAATCTAAATGTTGCCCTTCCTTGCAAGGAACGTTTCTGAAAGGGCCAGAGACGGACTTGAAGAGGCAGTTCCTCCGTCTGTGCTGCCTTCCGCCATAGCAGGTCTTGCTACACTTACTCCACGCGCCCCAACTTCCCCAATAACCGTAATCTGTTGGAAGAAGTGTGGTGATCATATCGGTTACAATTGTTTTGAAAGAAACAGGGATAAAAACATTTGTTCTAGCAACTTGTACAAAAGGAAAACAAAATAACGAGCAATTTTTTTTGAAAGATTCACTCACTAGAGCAAGGTATGTCCTTATTACATTGCTTAGAATGTAAATGTTCTAATGCATGAACTTCTGTAATACTGTTTGAAAGTAACGAACGAAGTAATTTAAACAATTACTCACTGGAGCAAGGTGTGTCGTCGTGGCAATGCTTAGAATCTAAATGTTGCCCTTCCTTGCAAGGAACGTTTCTGAAGAGGCCAGAGACAGACCTGAATTGACAGATCCTCCGTCTGTGCTGATTTCCGCCATAGCAGGTCTTGCTACACTTACTCCATGCACCCCAACTTCCCCAATAACCGTAATCTGTTAAAACAAGAATGGAACATTACTATCATTACATTCTCTTTATTACTTCAGAACTCTTTTTCTATCACCGCCGCGAAAAACTGGCGAACACAAGACCCATTTCCCTGATTTAGTAGTACAGTCATCTTGGAGTTTTAAAGCCCGAACGCCAGTAGAATTTTATTTGTAAAAAAGAGAACATATCGTTTCGAAAAAGAAGAATAACAAAACAATAACTGTTTAACAGTAGGATTCCTAAAATACGTGTAACTCTACAACAAGTTTCGGCTCAGTTAAGTTCCAAACTAACTGCTTTAATATTAAAGGCAGAGTCACCGACTCAGTAATTGAGCAAAGTAACTGAGACTAAAATACAGTTAAAATAATAAAAACGGGAATGAATCGAGATGAAGGCAAGAAAACTAACGCAGAAAAATCGATTGTTGTTTCACATTTAACGAAGGCTGGAGTCCATGCGATTTTTCTTCGAGACACTTTGAGAAGAATTGGTAAGTATTTTGAAATGAATACGTGTAATATCTTCAACTTTGCGTTGCCAAAGTAGGCTTATCACAGTTTTTAAAGTTTTATCGGATCGGTCAGATGAAATGTCCAGACCGTTTTTGAAGAGTTTTTGGTAACTGCTTTGGTCCTGAAATGGAAAGTTGAAAAATAAAATTTGAACAATTGGAAAAAGTGACTATTAGAAATAAAAGGTGTTAAATAAACTTGTCCCGTCTTAAAGAAAACCCATTCCCTCCTCTACATTAAAATCTCAGGCTAACGCAAACTGTTCGTAGCACTTCAACTAGCTTAGTCGTCCAACGGCTAATTGAAGTTGTATAGAAAAAAACTGAATACCTTTTAGTGTTTCGTTAAAGCTTTCTAGTTACTAACTTTTTGGTCTTGTGATACACAATAAACTTACTGGAGCAGATGACGTTCCTGTTGCAGTCCTTGTAGTGTAGGTTGCTTCCCCCTTTGCACGGAACCTTTACG
>JAOBYE010637852.1:0-12005 GCA_025403585.1 Parazoanthus swiftii
ATGCTATGCTATGCTATGCTATGCTATGCTATGCTATGCTATGCTATGCTATGCTATGCTATGCTATGCTATGCTATACTATACATTAACAAGTTGTATTCAAGGCCTGGTGCAATCATATACAAGATCATACTTTCTGCCACTTATGTGTATATCTGTTCTATCTTTCGTTCCGTTCCTTTGGTCTTCTTCTGTTTTGTTCTGCTCTGTTGCTAAACCATTACATGTAGCAGTATATAGCTTCTACTATATACAGGACATGTGGTTTAACTCTCTGGACTTCACTTTACAGGAATTACAAAGTAATTATAAAACTAATGCTAGCGTTCACCTGTGCGGTTTACAAGCAACACCTGCTTGGTTTGCTTTTTGGTTTTCACCAGCGACAACTTTCCGCAGTCCAAAGTAGTGACAAGGCCCTTCTGTTGGAAATGAGCCATCTACATTGTCTCCAAGAAATTCATCACTCAGAAATTCCGGTTGTATTTCTAAACACAACAATTATCAGACATGAAATATACTAGTCATATATTACAAGTGTAAATGTGAAAAACGATCGAAAAAGGGAGGAAGTTTAGTCAAGAAAACTGAGAAAAAAGCTCAAACGAGAGAAAGGCAAAAATAACAACAGAAACAGTAGAGATAAGCTTGATATACATGTACAGCACAGTATCTGTAAAACAACTACAAAAAGATGCAAAACTATAATGTTTGAGTCTCAAGAATCCAAACCTCGGAGATGTTAATCTACACAGCTTTTGCAGGTTTATACAGGTTGCACTGAAATAACAAAGTCTTATGCAAACTGTTTTTGGCAAGAAAAAAAAAGAGTTGCGTGGAGTGTCCTTGAAGGCGTTACTCGGCGATGCCAATGCGTAATGTTGATTTTTTTCTCATATAAACCCAGAGAAGTAATAGTTTATGCTGTCATTTAATGTACAATCATGTACATATGTTGCATTGAGAAATCAGATAAATCACAAAAATAATAGAAACCTGCAATCACAATGTTATAATTAATTTTGATTGTGCTACAGACGATGTGTTCATAATTTATGATGCGGACGTTACACTGTGGATGTATCATTGGGAAAATATACATGCATGTAACTTGAATTGGCTTTGAACATATCTAAGGATGGAAATGCAATACAATATTTACTAATTCTTACCTTATTACTGAATAATAACATTTCATCTGGTAAGGTCACTAGTTAATATCTTACAGTATGTAGAAAATATTAATATGCAAATTAATTGCAATACTTCAACATTGGCAATTTCAGTGAAAACACTTTTCTTACAACAGTGTCCTTGTTTCAAAAGTTCTATTAAGAAAACACGATTTTTAAGTAAGAATCATAAAAATGAAACTTTTAAAGCAAGAATGGAGCAAAACTGTTTTCAATTGTAGACTAGAGTAGAACTGTTTTCAATTGTATATCTAAACTAAAGACAGCCTATAATTGTATTAGAGCACTACACAATAAAATGACAGGCACTTGTAACATATTGTCTTTTTGGTGGTGAAGCGAAATACACTTTTAAAAAGTTTGAAAAAAGAAAAACTAAACCCAAAAGATATGTTTCTACGTTCAACCTCAAATGATTTACCTGAACGTTCTCATTTCAAGGAAAACAAGATCAAGTATTGTTACCAGGTTCACAGGGTTCAAATTACGTGTATTTCCTTTAATTGAAGACCTCGGTGCAAAAACGGCCTAAGTGACTATTTGAAATTATCTTCGCAAAAAATCTCCACTTTCATGCAATGCTATACTGGCCAATACACTTCACTTTCATTCTTGGACTTACATAAGAACGACGTGCAACTAGACTTGATGCAATAGATTACCTCGTTCAGGGCAAACTTTTGACAAGCTAAAAAAATTACCTTTAAACACTGGCACGAAGTGGCCTTTTGAATGGACATATATTTGATAGCAAAGGACCAACGTTTTCTGTGCTATTGGAACAGCAGTTTATTTCTGGCTTCCAAAAAGCGAAGTGAAGTTAGTGTGCCCCTTGTCTACGGTCAAGCCAGAGTAGCCCCTATTAATCCGGCAAGCATACCGCGCCTGGAGCTATGTGGTGCCGTTCTAGCGACCGAAGCAGTGCGCAAAGTCAAGAAGGAGATAAATCTGGAGATAACTGGCGTTCCCTCCTACACCGGCTCTAAGGTAGTCTTAGGCTATATCAAGAACGACACCCGACAATTTCATGTATACGTGGCGATTGATACGTAAAGTCCCACAGCCAAATCAGTGGAAGTACGTAGAGAGTGAAAACAACCCAGATGATCAAGCGATGCAGGGTGTAAGGCCGGATATATACAGTTTAATGGAGTCCACCTGGATCAACGGCCCCGACTTTCTGAATAACGGGCAAGAAATCAATGTGCCGGACGACATTCAGGTCCCAAACGAAAGTGACCTCGAAGTCCGAAAAGACGTCGTCACCCTTAAGACCAACTTACAAAGGAGAAATGAGCGAACAGAACGGTTCTCATAGCTTCACTGCAGCGTGCCCTTTCACACCTAATTGTCAAGGTAAGGGAGTTCAAACAAAGGCGACGAGAGGGCCATAAATGAAGCGCGCGTCCCAAAACTTACTCAGTCAGGAGTATCGAAGTTTACCGACGCTGTCAGTCGACATTTTCAATCAAGCAACGACGGTGATCCTGCGTGCGGTCCAACAAGATTCTTTTGCTAAGGAAATGGCGGTCGTCAGCGACGCCGCGGCAGCCGACCTTAAAGACGATGAACACGCACACAAACACAAGAAAAAACGACGCTGAAGTAATCACAGCTGTACAGTTTGGACCCGTTTAGCGATGATGAAGGTATACTACCTGTTGGAGGTCGACTGGGAGGTGCCGAACTAGAGTATGTTGAGAAACACCCTGCGTTCACCACGTCTGAAGACTGATTGTCGACCATTGCCATCACCATGTTCACCATCAAAGAAGACAGCTCACGGGCGGTACTGTTCACCAGTCAGGATACTGACGATGTGCCCGCCCCCTGGACGGCTCCCTACACGTAAGACGAGGGGTGGAGCTGCTAACTGCAAACGATGGGGACTTGTGGTCACGTGCCTCAGTAGCAGAGCTATTCACATTGAAGTGCTGGAGGCAATGGACGCTAGCGCCTTCATATGCGCACTCAGGTTCTTCGCACGGCGAGGCCACGCCTCACTCCCAAGGTGCGACTGCGGCACAAACTTGTGGCGCTAAAACAGAACTGGACGAAGCAATGAGAAAGATAAATAAAGATAAAGCGGAGAAGTACATACGAAGCAAGGCTGCAAATTGGGGTTAAGCCCTCCTCATGCATGCCACTTCGGAGGTGCATGGGAGCGACAGACTAACGCGATCCGTAGAGTGCTGGACGCGTCTAAGTCATTGTTTTCAGATAGTCGGAACACACGTACGTACTTAGCACGAAGGATCTAAAAGGAGTTCATCGGAGTGTTCACTTATTCACTAGAGATCGAATCAAATTTGAATTAGATTAGAGTTTAAGATTAGATTTGATTTGTAAATGACGCATCTCTGTAGTTTGCACCGCTTGTGTTGCAAATAGCAGTCGATAAACTATACTGTTTGCCGTACTGTAGTTGAGCTGGCGAGCTCGGACGCACAACACTCCGTGTCGGTAGCGTCGAGAACGCGACAGTAACTTGTTACTTCTCAAAACCAAAAACGTTTAACCCACTCCCAATGATTTATGACCTCAGGCTCCTACACTGGAGACCAGGACCTGGTTGTTAAGAGTCCATTTAGTACTAATCCCAGTTTAACTCTGCAGATTTCCACATTATTGTGAAGATTTTCGCAAAAATTTCCAAAAATTTCTGTAGATTTTCTGAGGACTTCCAATGATTGTTTTCCGAACAATTCCATTGAAAGGTTTTTTAAACCTTTCCGGGTTTTTTTGTCACACTGGTAACTGATGAATTTGATAAATTTTTGTGAAGTCTTTTGTGCTAGACCTGCTTGGCCCAACTTTGACAACTTGGTAAATGTCGCAGTAAAGTGTTAATAGGGTGACATCTGCATCGCCTGTACACTGCCAAACCAGTCTTTTATTGGTGTGCTGCCGCCTCCTTTGTTAATGCAACAAATTACGAAGATCATTGTGGGAAACAAAGAAAATCTCCAACCACAACCTTCCATTTCACTCATTAACAATCACCTCGTATTGCAGAATTAAAAATTGGTGTTGATTTCAAAATGCTCAGAAGTGCAGAAGAGGGGGTATGCGAATAAAAACAGTTGTTCGCAGCTCGCAGACGCGCGTACATTTCTTAAAAGTCTATCTTATAAAACAAAAATAAAAAATGGAGGTCAGGGACATTTCTCAGGTCGGGCAGGGAAACTAAACAAGTATTTTTTTATCTGGCCTAAACTATAATAGTGCAAATTTAGGAATTAATTTGAATATATTGTAATTGTAATCAGTACCTATAAAGGAGCGTACAACTTTGCATGGCTACATTGTCGTTTAAATGGCTATGTTCATTTGTTATAATAAAATTAAAGTAATTAAATAAAATAAAAGTAACACCTATTGTATTGTTGTTACTGACCTGTGCTATGACTAGTGCTGTCGGGTTGCCATGAGCTTGTAGGTACTCTTGCCGTTAAATGTGAAGAACTGCCAGAAAATAGCCACACAGTTGCCCAAATGCAAAGAGATCCAAAAGCAAGGAGGATGGTAAACTGTGAATGTACACAAGTCATAAATATCAGGTTAGATTGCAGAGCTAGAGGTACGAGTGATTCTTGATGAAAGGGGGGAGGAATGGGGAGGGGAAGTGGGCCAGCCCTTGGAGAAGTACAAGTGATCCATGATGAAAGCAGCGGGGGGAGGGGCGTTGGGGAGGGGAAGTGGGTGGGTGCTATATACCCAGCCCTGGGAGTAAGTACAAAACTTAGCAGCGAGATGGCCACGTCGTTTGAAGGTGGAACCACACTTTCCGAAGCGTACAATAGGTTAACAACTGTAATAGAAGGCTAAAAACAGAGCTAAAAGAAGGACTTAGCAAAATACAGAATGAAATGGACACCCTCAAGAGCCAAGTCAAAGCAGTGACAGAAATGCAAGAAAAGCCTTGAGTTCACACAGGGGGAAGTATCAGATCTAAAGAAACGGCTCCAATGTGAAAGAAAAGATCATAACTCTACGCGAAGAGTCAAAACAGATGAACACAAGAATTGATAACTATCAAAGAAACGCAAGGAGCAAGACGAAGAAAATACTAAACCTGAACTTTATATGAGACGGGAAAACCTGTGCTTTAACAAAATCCCCGAAACGGAGGATGAAGAGTGCCGCAGTGTGATTTACCGAATAATCGAAGAAGACCTTGAAATCAACACACACAACATCCGATTCCACGCTGTCCACCGCGTAGGAAAGAAAGAGTCGGGTAAAACAAGGCTGATTATTGCTCGCTTTCTTTGGCGAGAGGACCGGGACTTGGTTTGGCACGCTAGAGGTAAGATTAAACAGTCTAAAGTTTATAACGATGCGTCTACAACACAGGACGACACAAGAGCAATGCAAAAAGAACGTCGAATCCTTACACTGTCGTCTGACACTGTCGCAAACATCCATAACCTTCTGCAAAGTTTGTTTTCAGTTTCAAGTGTTTCTAAAATGGACATTATATTTATTAAGACTAACTTTCCAGCCTGTTTCTGAAATTCTGACACGTTAGGGTTTTTGTCCAGGGTATTTTTGTGGGAAGTAAGAAATATTTTGTTGTACGGTAGAGAGGAGGGGGGAATTAACTACTAGTACTACACTATTTTCATGTATTTGTATAATATTACATGTAAAGTCTACATGCTATAAGAATTCAAAGTTAAGCCACTGGAAACTATTTTACCATGTGGGGCAACTTCTTTAAATATTTTGCACACTTGAAAATTTGGGCAAAGTTTTACCTTGGCCATGGTATGGTAGGGTAACAAGATGATGCCGGGATAAAACACAAAGATGTGCAAAATGAATCTTTCACAGACAATTAAATTGAAGCTTGTTGTGTATTAGAGCACACTAAGTTCAAATTTTTAAAATCATGAAATGAAATATTGACTAAGGGAATGTTCTGGCATAAGACTGTTATCATCTTACTGTCATGACTTACATGTACATGACTTTTCTTTAATCAGAGAAATGAAATGTCAGTTCCATAGTTTTTCTAGCACAGTGAGCACAGAAACAATAATTGCCGTGAAATCCTATAGCCTAACACTATTTATATTATTTTATAAATGTAGTTTCTTTACTGGTCTCTACATGCACCAGTTTAATGAGTCTGTTAACTGATCCAAAATAAATACAACCATGTAGACTGGAAATATTCGCCGTTAACAAAATGCAAGAGCTATTTTTTAAATAATAGTAATTTACTGTATCTTAGGCTAATCATCCTTACCAGTTTTTTCGCTGCCTTTATTGAAGCCGTCATGTCACACCAATTGGTTCAATTAACACTTTGGCAATGCAGCTGAAGGTATCAATAATATTAATGTAAGAACAATATTTTCTGGCATCAGCAGGGCTCAAAATTCAGCTTTTCTTCAAGCACGCTTGTACATCCTGGTGCCCTTAGCAAGCCTAATCTGTAAACTGGGATTTGTTCATTTTAATGAGTTAAAAAAATTAAGGATTGATATTGTATATTTTTTTGACGTAAGGTCATTCACGGAAGTGCATGCAATTGCAAATTTTACAAAAATTCTCGCTTTTGCCATTTTTGTGACATGATTTCAAAACGGTTTTCAATTTAGCTAGCTGCTTTTAAAAATTGCTCTGACAAAAATTGCATATCTAGCGGAAATTACAAATATTGCGATTTTTCGCAATGCTTTCGCAGAAGTAACGGAGATTATGCAAATTAAATCTCCCGAGCTTCTTGGCGGTGGTGACAAAAATTGCAGATCTAACGGAAATTACAGGAATTACAAAATACTAAGCGCAGTGGTTGAACAGATAAATAAAAACCATGAATTATAAAAGTTCATGATTGGCTTTTAACAAAGCATCAAGGGCAGTGACCCGAGTTTAGGCTAGCAGTAGCCTCTTGTTGTTATTTTTTGTGTTGCGATTGTTTTGAGCATGCGTTAACTTGCATGGTAGCGCAGTGGTTAGTGGCGACCTGATCGAACTTGGATATCAACACGGCACGGGTTCGAATCCCGGTGGATGGATCTTAAATTTTTTTATGCCTCGCTGATTTTTTTTCTCTTTTCTCTTTCTGTTTTTTACAAACGGAGAAAACCTTATTAGCAGAAATCACAAGCGTTCTAGTATAAAATCATGATATAAATGAATTAACAATTTAGTAAAAGCAGGCCCCTTCAGTCATGCACGAGCATTATCACTGGCCGTTCCAGTTTTACTCTAACAAGGCTCGTTCATATTTCCTTTCCAACGGCGGTAAACAAGATAGATCGAAGTAATTATTTCAAATTTACTAAGTATACGGCAGGCCGGCTCGAGTCAGGCTACGGCGTAGCCTCTTGTTTTTGTTTTGTTTTTTTTTTCGTGTCGCGTTTGGTCTTTGCCAGTACTCGGTATAAGCCATATACTTGTGGCCTATTAAACCAAGATGGGAGGTAAAATAGCGTTCAAAAAGTTGGTAGTCTAACAGCCAGATTATGCTTATTTTGAACCAAAATTAGTACATAAACTGGCAGCATATGTCAACAAGACGTGGGATGACCCTCACATGACCGCGACCGACTGTTATCTTAATAGTTTGTTAAGTAATTGTACATGTTACTGAATTGAACTCACATAAAATTACAAAACAGGAAATATAACTATCAAATGTTAACTAATGAATAAAAACATAGTTATGCTGAAATACTGCATCATAGTTTCCATGCATTAAATGCAAACATTGGTGCAAAGTGGACAATAGTACTGTTGTTATCAGGGCGACAAGCATTTTTCTTTTTCCTTCAAAAGTCAAAATTACGAAATTTGCGCTACATGTACTTATGTACTGTAGTTTGCATGTGCATTTTAGAACAAATTATAACTTTACAGGGTACACGTGTGTTACTTTGAAGATGAAATGTTAACCAAGTGCTGCTCTTGAAACTGCTATTGCAAACGAGCTACATTCAAACTGCCACCATAGAGGGTAAACCAATAGAGTTACACTGTATGTGTTGTTCTCTTGCGGGGAAGGATTGGAGAAAAATAAACTTTTAATAAATAGTGACTGCATTTTCAAGTTACCTACATGTATAATGGAGACTGTGGGTGTGTAGAAGGATGTCCTTACTACAAGAAATAAATTATGGCGGCCCGAGTCCAAGCTATCAGTAGCCTCTTGTTTATTTTAACGACGAGTTAGCGATTTAACCGACCTTACTAGGTTAGTTATTTTTAACCAACGATAAGAGAAAAGTTAACCCATCGTTATCGTTATCCTGCTTTCGAGCAACCGAAACCAACTCTCGGTTAAATTTTAATCACTGGCTAAGTGCCTTTACAATTGCCGGTATTAAATCGACGAAGACCGCTATTTGTGGCTTAATTATTTGCAATTGAATTATCTACATGTAAAATAAATATGTTTAATCAATGCCGCACGCATTGCCTGAAAGACTGATCTTGTACGCATTCCAGCAGTTCTGAGAACACTTGCAAAAATGTTCTTATTTAGTCCTTGTGATTTGGCTAAATTTTCTACAAAATTTCATATTTTGCAAAAGTTGTTTAACAGTGACTCCAACTAACGTCATTTGCTTCAATACTTAAAGTTTAAACAGAGAAGTCCATTAGAAACCAACTGGCAAATTGTACTTTCGATAATTGTAAGAACACAAGAACAAACTAAGCAAAACTACAAAACAAGCCTCTAAAGAATCAGAAGTATATCGAGTAGAAAAAGATAAAATATGGTATTTCACAAGAACATAACATACCTTTTCTTTGAAAGAAAACTTCTTGGCTTCAGTGTACAGAATTTGTTGTCTTAATTGCGGCAATGAAATTCGCAAAGAAGTTTGATCAACGTTTTCTTCCGTACGATGACAACCCCCTATCCCACAAGTCTTTGCGTTTTGACACTAATGGCGGGAAAAACGGCCGACGGCGCGACGATTTTTTCGCCCTCTCCCTGTTTTTTGGCGGGATTTCTCGGCGATCGTCTGCAACCCAATTTTGTCGATTCGTTTTTAATATAGCTATTAGCTTGAAAGAGTTTGAGGTTGCATTTCATCTGGTGAGTTTAGTTTTACATGTTTTGCCGTTACTTCCGAGTAAAAGATCGTCAAAATTTTCTTATTGTTCCTTTTTTCCGCAACTTTTGCAAAGTTTATACCCTCGTGTGGAACAGGTAAGCGACTTTACTCGTTATTCAACTAAAGTAAATGTTTTTTTTTGTTTTTGTTTCTAATGCTATAGCTTTTGTGTTTGTCATTGGCCCGGGGTCATTGGATTACTGAACTAAATTGTTTGACATTTTGTCGCGTCTTCTACGCCAAAAAAGTCTACAATATATAGAAGTTTCAGAACTGTGCTTGACAAGTTGTGGCGTTTTCTTGTTTACAGGATCGTTTTGAAGGCGACATAAATCCTCCGAACAAAACGCTTTATAAGATAGCCTATGGTACTTAGTTTGAGCTTTCCTTCGTGTTTGATCCAAAATTTATCGACTTCGCAATATTTGTTACTGTTATTGTTAGTGTTATTTATTTTTTATATGTACTTCAATTCTGAAAACAATTAAATTTTTTTGGTAGTAAAATTTACACATTTTTAGTTTGTTTCAAAACTTAAACTAAAAGGTAAACTCTTTCTAATTATTGACATTGTATTCTTCTAAAACGTCTCTGTAGAACCAAAACTAAAATGAGCAAGACGAAAAACAGCAAACAGCAAGCTGAATTAATGTGGAAATTAGCTGGGCTAACAGCCAAATCCAGCAAAATTTTGAATGCCAATTGGGAGTAGCCATGACAAAAACATGCAGCAACACAGACGGTGACTTTCAGTGAACTTTTATTTCGGAATTGTAATTCGGAGGCTGCTGCGCCTCGTGTCCAACACAGCACAGCTGAATGTGTTTTCGCTACTGCAGCAATGTCAACAACAACGCCAACTGGACTAATAGTATTACCGGCACAGCTAGCTAAAATGTCTTGACAGCTTTGGTTTGAACGAAGCCTTGGAGAAAATCGAATACAGGACAGTCAAGGTCATACGGCAGGGACAAACAAAGCATCAGCTTTCCACAACAATATCGCAACAACTCTTTCCGTGCACGGAAGTGAAAAAAATTTTCAGAAACGCCAACCTTTTCGTAGAAAACCTAGCAAACAACAGACGGTCAGAAGAGTGTTGTACTTATGGAAAAGAAATTCGTTTGTCTGCCGACCAAAAATGTATAAAAGGAAAAACGAGACCAAGCTCACTGGTTCGCAACTTTGTAGCGCTTTGTTTCTTGTAAACGGCCACTCGTCTGGGATCAAATCGGCTTTAAGCAGTGAACAAAACCAGACTTTAGAACTCCGAAAACCTTACTGAATAGCTCTCAGAGTCGCTTTCCTGACCGTTCATGTCACATCTTTAAAATTGCTGATTGTCAATGAAAATGAACAAAACACATAAACCGATTTGACAAAAAGCTCATTGTAATTTAAAGTGTAGTGATAAAAACTAAAATGACTCGATTAAAGGTAGTGTCAAACTGTGTGACACACGTTTGTCTTAAAGCCGAAAGAGCAAGAAAACGAGTGAAGGAGCCTGCCATTTTCCCCGCAATTTCTACAAAACATGCGATTTCATTGGCTATTGAACTTCTGACATTGCGACCGCTTATTCAGAACTGCTTATGAACCTTGCCAACTCTGGGTCACTTTAGGTGAAGATATTTTTGAGCCTCCAATGGCGTGAGCAAATGGGTGGTGACTATATTTTAGCGGTATCGAAAGAGCAGTAATTTTTCTTGAAATGTAAGTATCCTTTTTCAAAAAATGCAAAAAACAAAGATTTGGTGGCAGAAAATGTGGTTTAAGGTGGCTCAATATGGTTTTCATGTACTAAGTGCGCACTGAGTGTAAAAACCTTTCAGTTACTACCTTCATACCGTTTGAAAGCAACTAAGCGTAATAACGAGGTGTTTAACTGTACTTAGCATCGCTTTATATAACTTGTTTGGCTGAGATCGCAGATTAACGCTTGTTTCAAAAATACCGATTTTCCCCAATTTTTTGTTTGTTTTGCGATTTTGTCCGAACTCCTTCGGTGAAATTTGCTGAAATTTTTTACAGCACTTAAGTTTGTCATTGTTATTCATCCAAACTGAACAACAACATAGGATTCTTAACTTTGAACCCCGCTATATTAAAAAATGTGTTTTTTGTAAATAAAAATATATTTAGCGTGCAGTTTCCAATTTAAAAAAAGGCTTAGAAGCGGATGGGCAATTACTTTTTCCCTGCAAATTTTTAAAAAAATTCACCGAAGGGAACGCGAGAAATGTCTACAGAAAAATCATCCAACTATGATTATATGTAATCAAAATGCAGACTCGACAACTGGACTGAGTCCAGATCGTTATAGCCGAGTGTGACCAAAAACGTTTTCATTGACGCGCGAGACGTGTATTTTTTAAAGACAAATGAAAAAAATATATATTTTTGATGTTTTTGTTGATACTAATAAATCTATGATAAAAATGTATGCAATTTGATTGTAATTGTTCTCACTTTAAGCAATAAAATGAACTGTAAAACTTGACCAAAACTTTGCACAAACTTCCAAGTTGAAAACGAACAATGAATCTGTTGAGTCAACATTATCAACTGGCGGTGGGTTTCCTTTCTTTTCGCTAAATAATTTAAAGTAGTCGGTCTTTTGCACTTTTAAAATAAGAATTTATTTTAAAAACAATTTCATTTTAAAAGTCGCGTTTTATTTTCATAAACTGTTATGTTTGGTAGTACTAGTGTTTTCAAAGAACACAACAAACAT
>JAOBYE010637963.1:0-12005 GCA_025403585.1 Parazoanthus swiftii
CTCTCTCTCTCTCTCTCTCTCTCTCTCTCTCTCTCTCTCTCTCTCTCTCTCTCTCTCTCTCTCTCTCTCCCTCTCCTCTCTCTGTCTCTCTTTCTCTCTCTTGCTCTCTCTCCAGCCTTTAGCCACACACGCGTGGACCAACTTGTGCAGGTGGTGCTCAAAGCCGCTGTATTAAGACTGACTTTGTCATATATTTACAGGCCTTTGAGGATCTCTTTGAGAAGAAAATCACATTGGTGAAAGCAAGCAAGGTGGCAGTTAGGGTGCTGTACGACATTCAGGAGATCAAAGATGAAGGGGTATACTGCAAGCACTGAACCAAATTTGCAGCAAAGTATTTACAATTGCCCTATTTCACTATTTCACTATGACCTTGCAGTTTGCATTTTTTAAACTCTGCACACAAGTCTCCATACTGCAACTTTTTGAACTTGATTTGAAGTAAAAAAAAGCGTTTACTAACACTTTCGATACTTTTGTGAGATTAAATCTGCTGCAGGATGAGTTGAATACGCTTTGGCATTGTATTATGGAATTGAAGACGTGAGCAGTTACAACATTAAATTAGGATTTTGTGATTGAACTTATAGCTAGACGGTTTTTGTTGAAACGAAGGATGTGTAGACTTGCCTCAGTTGAAAATGAGAATTTCTTTTTTTTGCGTTATTGAACAGCTTGTAACGACATAATGAAATAGGGTTATTGATGGAAATTGAAATCAACAAATATTGCTGTGATATAGTGCAACCCAACGCATATGTAAAAGAAGATTTTATGATGCGTGCAAGTTTTATATATAATTTCAACGTTCATTTATGCCTTGTTCTTCAGTTATCACAAAATGAATGCAGTTTTAGCTGTCATTCAAACGTTTTTCTAGGTTAAAATTGCTGCCGTTGGAAAAGTAAGTACGCGAGCAACCGATGCTCACAACAAACAGCCATGTCCAACTTTTTGTTAAAAATAAGAATACAAACGTAACTGTTTGAAAGTTAAAGAATATATATTTTTTTCTATTTAAGTGGTGTTTCGCTTCTTATATACAACTATCACCGAATACCACAGACAGCATTATTACGTCTTTGCCACTGGAAATAAAAGGACGCGAAATTTTGCTTAAACAGAACCTGGAAAATTACTAAGAAAAAAATATTGATAGAATCGATGCGAAAAAGGAAACATCCCGTCGCGTTTTTCGTCAAGAGTTGGAGCTTGCTGGAACTCAACAAATAATGCTCGTTCGAGTCATGAGTCAGGGTTGTCACACATCAGAAATCAAAAACATTCCCCGATTTTTCCTATAAGCAAACTTTTACTGAAAGTGTAAATCTAGTGTACTGTGTCTGAAAGTTTGCAGAAAGATTGTACGGTAAACTTCACATGCTATTTTTTGCTTTTTTTTTTTTTTTTGTGAAGACGCTCAATATACATTCAATAAGGGAGCTTGTACCAGCCTAAAAATAAAATTCATTGTCTTATCTCTAACTTTATGAGGTTTAGTCACCAATTTAGATTTTTCCTGACCGAATGCAAAATTCTGACCTTGAAAACATTGTTTTCCCCTGACCTTTTGCTGAACGTGGCAACCCTGGTTCTAGTTTCATCATTTGTATACTGAATAGTAACAGCTACACTCTACACGCGAAGCATTTTGCTTACAAAAATACTGATATTATTCGGGCAGTCTAGTGTATTGTGTCTGTGTTAACGTTTTTCCGCTTTGAGGAAAAAAGGTCAGTAAAAGCCACAAACCGCTGTGGAGTCACACCCTAAATGTTCACAAAATCACGAAATGTAACTTAGCACGGCAAAAACCCGCGCTTACCAACCAGAAAAATGAAAACCATAGCCCGGCATGGGCTAATAGAAATGGAATTCGCTGATAATTGGGTTCATATTCCGAAATTCCCTGGCATGTTAGTGTTATTGTTGGTGCTTGCATTATTATTATCATTAATTACTATTATCATCGCTATTATTTTTGTTATTATGATTATTATTATGATTTTATTATCATTATTATCATCATATCTATTATTATCATTATTTTATTATTATTATTATTATTATTAATACTATTATTATTATGACGATAATGACTGATGATCATGGTGATGCTGTTGATGATGATGAATAGGCAAGACAAGACTAGTAGATAAAGTTCTACAAATAAAATGCTATATAAAATATACGGTAAATATAAGGTGTAATTAAAAGAAATCTTTTCTGTACGCTATTTTTACACCTTCAGGTCTGCAGAAACAAGACTTGTTAATGTTGATGGTGATGATGCTAATATAGCCGTAATGATAACAATACTATTGATCCATACTCATCTGAATCTCGCCTCCTTTTTCGACCGTTGCAGCAAAAACAGAAGCAATGCAGCGACAGTATGCAAGTTTCAACCCGCCATTTTGAATCTCAAGTTATCAAATTTGCTGTATGTCGTATGGGTGTGTGGCTCCTGGCGAGGAAAAATAAATTGAGATGGTTTCATGCAACTTTGGTTGAAAATTGCATGTTGTCGTAAAGGCATGCGGCGGGCTTAAGGAATAAGCCCTTATAAATAACAATAACAATAATATTAACATTATATTGTAAAATGTTTCAATTATTCCTTAGAGTGCTCAATAGAAAGTGATGTAGAGCCTTGATTATATTATACAAATAGAGGTAGAAAAGCTTTAAAATGTTTAAAATACCATTTGAAAGTTAGTCACAGCACGTTCACGCTCAGTGGCGCGAACGTCAAACTCGGATAATCGCGCCAAGCATGAAACTGCAGTCACTAATTTTTAAAGCTTATCCATCTCTATTTGTATAATTTTAGTAATAATATTATTGATAAAATGTGTTTGAAGCATTCTACATGGTCTTGATGGTTTTACATTTTTAAGTCTTTACCAGCACAAGTTTATAGCATGGCTAACACTAATGACCTTCACAAAAGGCAACTTTTGAGGACAAAACTGGTTGACGCTTCAAAAAGGGGGCTTACCTCGGTGTAAGATCCTCACGACTGACGTCATAGGGTTCTCTGAGAGGTGCACAAATGATGTCACAGTGTGAGCAAAGATGCCTCGCTCTCTCGCCGAGTATTGGCGATACGGTGCATACTTACACTCATACTCTACAAAAGTTACTACTTTAGTTATGGGAGGTGATCGGTGAGTTGACGTCATTTACGTGCTCGATGTCTGGTTAACGTCCGATATAATTGACCTGAAATGCATAATTTAACTCCCATAACTAAAGCATATTTTCCAATCTATGCCTAGAAGAGTGCAAATTGTCAGTGTTTCGGAGGCGATTCATCGCCTTCACCACTGGTGAACCCAGTCTGACGTTAGTCAGATTGATTGACATCAGTCAGACTGGGTAACGTCAGTCGTGGGCTCTTACACCGAGGTAGAGCCTCAAAAAGCCAGAAATTGGAGTTGAATTAGCCGCCCTAATTGGCTTACTGTAATTAGTATTACTGGAGTTGTACTGTTAATGAGCTGTAGTGTTGGTTAATGTTTTTGTATTTCGAATCAATAGAACGAGAAGAAAATAAATTAAAAATATTATGCATACAAATACCCTCCCAAGAGTCTGTTTCCTGCTTATTTAAATAGTCTTAAAGACCGGAGCAAATTAGAAACTAAAACCGAGGACAATCGGAAACAAACGACACAGTAGAAGCAAAAATCGGTAGTGGGTATAGGGAATGTCCATTTTTTCATGGTTTTCAATTACAAAATGTAGATTTTGACAGACCCTCTCCGCTGGTGCTGGGGTAAGTGAAAAATATTTTTCGTTGAAGCATCAAGTTAGAATCCATTATACTGCTTAAACAGTTTTATCATTATTTATATTATTTTGGAAATACCTTTTATCAGCTCCCTCCCCCAAACCACGCTATGCACGCTCGTAAAAAAAGATGACTGAAAACACGGATGACGTCTAAAATAGCTAGCCCATCCGTTATTCCAGTCTGCTTTTCCCACCTTTCCCTGACAAACATACATTTATGTAACGAAATCTGTGTAAATATTATATATCTGTATACCAGTACAATTGCTTTACCCATATACATTCCCTGGCTATTTTACATCTTCAACAAATAAGATGTATGTTTGTGTACTTTTCTTTTCAGTTATTAGTATTGATGAATATTTTTGTAGTAAAAAGGAAAACCTAGGAGAACGGACGTATGACATCAAACAGCACAATATTGGTTATCTTAGGCTGTGCTCACACTTGGTGTCTGAGTTCAATTATCGCTGAGCCCTGGTGTGAACACACCCTTTTCTCAATTGCCCGGGCCAGAGTTCTAGCACGGCGCCCATGCCCGAGAACATGCAAGGTCGAGTCCTTGTGTTCGGAGCTCGTAAGTGGTGTTGGTTTCTTGTGTACCAAGTGTTTGAACACAGCAGCCGGTGCCCAGGCACAATTGCTCGGGCATCAAGTGTGAACGTAGCCTAGTTTAACAAAGATAAAGATGCTTTGTTTTGTTTTCTGCCGTGTGAGCCCAAATGTGTCTACTGGTTAGTTGTTCATATGCATTTCAGTACTTTGGTGTTTTGTGCACGGTCAAGACCAGCAAACAAACAGACAGATAGAGAACAAAACATATAATAAAGAAACTGGCAGAGTCTCGTTGCCAGTTCACTCAATCATACAATGTGGTTGACCCAACAAACAAGAACAAAGCGGTGTCCACAAGGATTAAAATGTTATAAAATGACGTCACAGTTTGGCATGCGCACGTTTTGTGGTCTGTTAAATTCAGTACGTCTTAAGCTACAAAACAAGGAACCTGAGTGACGTTCAAAAACTGACGGAAACATTTTGTCTTAAGTTGAAAGTATTTTTCAGAAAGTGGCACGTCTCCTTGACACGTTTTAAGCAAAGGTATTCACTTATCCCTCACCAACCATCTGGTGATCTCTGTTGGCTCTTACAAAAACAAACTCTTGACTACAGAGTGACAGCTGTCGCAAGCAGATTTCGAATATAAAGGTGCGCAGATGGTATTTAATTTAGTGGCGTGTCTTGTTGCTCTGTTATCAGATTGTATACAACGCTTTCAAATTTTACAAATATTTTGGAGCTGAGTCACGAGATCTGAAAATTAAATATTTTCGTCTGGCAAACTTTGGAAAACCGCCTTTACACTCGGTGTCTGGATATCAATTTTTGGATCTTGGGAAAGAAGTTGATGAGGTCCAAGCAAAGGGGATTTTTCACCTTTATTGATTTCTTCAGTTTCCATTCAGATTGACTCAGACATGCCTGACCCTTTTGATAACCTTACGCTTTGTTGTTTGAGTTACGGAGTGATGGGATGAAGGTACTAGACAAGCGTTCATTGAGCTGACAAAGCCGGCCATCTTAAATAAACTGCCTTCATTCCTGAATAAACAGCAAGTTGTTTTAAAAACCATAACAGTTTTAAGAATTTGACCGCACATCAGCTGCAAAGCAAGAGTGTCTGAAGTCGGTACTTCATGAAACATAGTGGTAAACATTGGTATAAATAGCAATCACTTTCTCAATTTAGTTCCTCAACCTGTCATTCTATAGTACAGTAATGCAGCTTAAAAAAGCTTACTTCAGCTCACTTCCCCATCAAATCCCATTCTTATCCTCCACACTAAAACTAAATGCTAAAAGAAATCGGTTCACCAATAACAAAACGATTTCTAACACTCAAGGTGTATCACTTTACAAAACATGTTCTAAAGTGTTTCAAGAAAATCCTGATAAGAAAACTGGCTGTTGGGTACCAAAAGGCATCCGGAAAAGTAAACAATTTCAATGTTATCACGCAAAGGTTGGGATGTTCCCTTGAGCGGCGAAAAAGTCACGAGAGCTGGCTGTTTTGTTAATCAGCCCTAAGACATTCCAGTAAAACGATCAGTGCAGTTGACAGAAGGATATCTATCTTTCCACAAAAATGCCGTGATGGCGTATTTCGCTTTGAGTCTTTTCTCAAAATTTCCGGGGGGGGGGTGGTGTAGGGAAGAGTGCACTCTCCAGAATTCTTGCAAGTCTTTCGATTTATATCTTATTTGGAAACTACGTTCAAAACACAAATGAATAGCAGATCATGGTAGGTATACCTTATCTCAGATTAGGCACGGCTACGTTCCTTTCGGACCAAGTCTCCTAAATTAAAGGAGGCTCCCCCACCCTTCCCCCCTAATACAATTGGGTTTGTTTCAGCAAGCAAAAAGTCTTAAAACTTTGTCCAGGTACCGATTTCCACTTTGTAAAGGTTTAATACAGAAACATAGTGCCTGTTTTTCTCTCTTAATAATTATTTTTTAAACTTTTCAGAGAATCTGGGGAAAATTGGAATTACATCTGTTCGGTATTGTTTTCAAAGCGGAAGCTCGTTTAATTTTTCAATATAAATTGAACATACAGCTTCATTTAGAATGATTTATCTAACCTCACTAACAGTCGGAAGAAAAAATATTTTGTTTTCTTGTTTGTTTGGTCCTTTTAGACACTTGGGACGACCAGTGGGCAATCTAATACAGCGATAATAGTCGAGTGGTGCAAGTGCAAAAGGAAAATTGAGGTGTGCTACGAACAAGGTCAGTCTTTTGGTTTGCCGACACATGATATGATGTGTGTTGACTGCATTCCAAAGCATTCTTTTTCTCGCTTCCTTCGACCACATATGTTCCACTAAAACACCTTGTTAGCCATTTCAAGCAACTCGGTTTCAGAACAGTAAGTCAATGTCTGCCGACACCTTCGTTCAATACCAAGAACTACAACAAATGTTAAAGTGATTCAGTGCGAGGCAATATTAAACCTGTGCACATTTTTCGATTCGGTATTGTTTGTTTTCTTGACTAAATGAGGGTTAAGGTGACGGACTAGCTAAAATTCCAGAGAAAAAAGACTCTAAAATAACATTTGTACAGATTATAAACAGATAAATGGATACATTCCTTTGAAACTGCTGTGCCCACAAATGTAAAACTTTCCCACGCTGAACGAACTTGGCAAAGCAGTCGAGTTTCTGAGACAGTCACAGCGGTTAACGTCAAACAATACAACCGTTTCATTGAGTTTGGTTTTTTTTCAGAGCAGAGTTGTGAACATATTTTCATGCCGAAATCTCTAACATGCTGATTTACCGTGCAATAGCGTGAACTGACGACTGCTCGCCTAAACACGTTAGAAATACAGAAACATTTTCTGCTACAAATAATTAACGACAATTCTGCCTTTAACATTGCAAATGTGGTATGGATGGCTTAACTTTTGAGGACGACTAAAGTGGATGACAGTTTTGAGTGCTGAAGCGAATTAGTGTTGGCCCGTAGCCGTAGGCCGATAAATTATTAAACCAACAACATATATAATGTAGCGCCAAACTGTGTATTGATCCTTGACAATTGTGTAAGTTAAAAAGGGCTTCTTTCGTCTTGATCAACGTACTTCCTGCGAAAAAGAAGAAGCTGGCATTCTTAGTGCATAAAGACAGTAAAATGTATCATCGTTTCCATGGTAATTTCTCTAAGGCAACCAAAACAAAAATCACATGGTTGATAAAAAAAACCACACAATCGGTTAAGATTGGGAACGCTTAGCAATTTCTTCAGAAATCTACGCATGGGGCCTGAATTGCCCACGCGCGGTTAACACGCGTGAGATTTTATCTCATACATCGCAGAACTTCAATGCTCTGTAGAGATACGTTAGACGCCCAAAAGGCCGAAATTCAAGAACATGTTTAAGAACATACCTCATGCCGAGACTGAGAAAGGAATGTTAATGTTTGAAATGGAATGGAGAACAACTTCTAAACACCACGTAAAAGCAGTTCAAATTCACATTAAGTTGATAAAACAGGCGCAGTAGCATCAGATAGCCATTTATGTTTGGTTCACGTGTTTTTATCGAGTTAGATGTTTCTTGGAATGTATTTATACAGACGCAAATCCAAAAAAAGAATAAAAACACTGACTTGAGGCCGCAGTTCTGCAATATCCTTTAAGAACACTCAGGGGCACCCCCAGGAATTTTTGAACTGCAGGGGGACGGGGGGGGGGGTTCACCTTCTGAAATTTAAGTTGGCCAAGATAAGAATTTAAAAGCTTTTTATTGGGAAAGAATCTAAAACGTGAGTTAGTATTGCGGTTTAAAAAGAAGGGGAGGGGGGTTCCTGACCCTCTTTTTCCCCGGTAGCCCCTGACACTGAGCCTCAGCCCAAAAAGAATACCCAATTTTCTCAATTAAACGCCCACTGCGTTTATTTAAAACTCGGCCTTATCAAACAGGGTAGGCGTTTAATCGGGGCTAGGCGTTTGTTTAATTATGGTGTTGATTCTTTCAATTGTTGGTCACAAATAGTGTATACGTAGTGTATAACCATAGCATCTTACATCAAATAATCACGTTGACAAATGAAACAACATAAATACGGGCATAAACTTAAACAGTAAAACGCTTCTTCACATTATCGATCGTCAAAAAAAAACTAGCATTTCTTGCTAGTAAGAGTTTTATTCCTAACTCACACTTCGTCGTATAAGTTCGAATAAACTCCGGACCCCGAATAAACGCCGGGACCCCGAGTTAACCTTAATCGGGGTTAGGCGTTACATCGGGAAAATACGGTACGTTGTTTAAAAAAAAATAAAAGAGTGTAATGTTTAATCTGCTTCTAAGCCCTGGGTTTATAACTGTTATAGCTCAAAAGAATTTCGGGGGGCTTATGAACGATTGGGCTTTCATATCATCGGGGGGAGGGGCTTATAAGTGGCACAAAATAAAATTGAGAATGAGCACACGAGAAAAAAATTAAGACTTTAACACGTGGTAATTTCGTTAATACACGTGGCAGAAAAGCGACGGTATCTAGTTGAACTGCGTATTGCGCATGTATGAAGTACTTACATTAAGGAAACAAAGAAATGCCAGTGGATGGCTTATATCCCGGGCGTGTTATACCGGGGGGGTGCTTATAACCGGAGTAGTACTTTGTCAGCGTTATACAAGTCTTTAACCGGGGGGTTTATATCCGGGGGTGATTTCAACCGGGATTATCAGATTTTGCGGAAAGCAAATAGTTGTAAGTTATTTATTTCTGCGCTAAATAATTTTCCTTTGACAAATTAGAGTAGAGTGAAGGCATGGCTTAGTTTAGAGTTCGCTTTGGGTCTAGTATTATTCTAATGTTAAGCTTTTCAAAAATTGATATTGTTTAAATAGTTGTATATGAACACGGGATTGGTCAGTGTGAAATGGTCCACATTTCGTTATTGACTGATGTTTTGTGGAAGACGGGCTTTGCTTAATGTCCTTACTCAACGGACAGAACATGTCACCTGGCCAAGCAATGTGCGAATGAAAATGAGCCGGAACCCTGGCAATTTTTATCAGATAAAGCTTGATCAAAAGACTTGTATAGAATCATGTTAAACAGTGTCTCTTCAGTAAGAATACTACATGACAATATCAAGTAAGCACAGAGTTTTCTACCGGAAACGAGTAGCTCTTCTCATACGAAGTTAACAATAAGAAACCAAGCTGCCGAATTACTCAGTAAATTCCATTTACATAAGAACCTTTTTGGATTAACGTGGAAAAATCTAGGTTCTTATTCCGAATTTTTTATGCATCATCAATACCGAGTTTAAATATGGCGATGCTCTAAAAGAAATAGCCCACGCTTTAGCTGTGCATCTATCGAGTTAAGGATGAGTTGTAAAATTGGCTATAGTTGGCTGAAGCTGTAGTAGAGAAGTACATGGCTCTCCGTCGTGCCTTGAAACGTCTTCTTTCTGAACTTAAGTCTCACGTGCATCCGTAACTCCATCGACGCACGTTCAGCGTGGACCACTTCAGTTAAACATCCGATTCATCACTAATACAAGACTGTTACAACTAGAGTTTTTGTACCAAATGTGTGCTGCCCCTACCCTAGCTACGTGCCCCCCCCCCCTTCGGGGTACTCTCTTTCCAAAATGTCAGGGGAACTTGACGGAAAATCTAAATAATTACCCTAAAAATTACCTGGCCACCCGATTTTTCTACCCAAAAATACACCTCTCTAGCTCCCTCGACATCAAACTATAGGTAGTGCCCCCCCCCGGGGGGGGAGGCTATACGTGCCCTACGGTTCTGGCATAAGATGGATTTGCTGCGCCAGTTGCTGTAGTTCAGAGCTGCTTGAAGTTTTTATAAACTAATAAAGCAGGGTACCCTGTAATCAAAACATGCCCCAAAACACTCAGCAGGAACTAGCACATTTGCCGCTCATGATCCTTCGAGCCTCCTACTCGAGTTGACTCGAGGCTGCCATAGTTGGTCACGACGTTGAGACGACTCTGAAGGGAGGGGTGAGGGTGTCTAGTTTCGATTTGATTGGTACATTAGTCGACCGGACGGTCGGCCGAGGCTCAAGGGCAGTCAAACTGTCACCAGTTCTTCAGGGGGAAAAGTCAGCAATGATTCTTAAACTATGTTTGAACAAAACAAAAACCACAACACCATTTGAAACTTTATCTTATTTTGTCAAATTCCTACTCGTTCTTCGCTCAATGCCATTCCATGCACGGAATGATTTTACGGGTGTGGGGAGGGGAAGGGTTCGGTCCGTAATCAGCACGCGTCATTATTCGCAGATGATCCTTCGTTTATTGTTCGACGTGTAACACAAGAAGCAAGTCTTAGAAGTTTGTAACTTTTATTTCGATGGTGTTATCCTCAGTGAACTTTAGGTGATTATGACCAGATCAGTAATATTAATCCGGTCGAACTTTATAGATAGCCTCCCCGCAGACTAAAATCCTCCTTCGCTGCAAGAAAACCCGATCTGTTTCTCCTTTCGTGAGAGATCTCTCACTATCCTATACCATAGACTAGTCACACAGAATTCCTACCCTATGTACAAGACTAAACTCTGTGATTTATCAGTTCACACTCACATACGAAACGTTCCGGAAACATCGGCAGTGTTTGTTGTTTATCAAATGGGATTTCCGCCTGGGTACCTTAAACATGCAACTGTTCAACCAATACTTTTGTCTAGTCAGTTCCGTATTTGGGTGTCGAACTCTTTTTCAGGTCCTGAATTCAAGGGCTTTCAAAGACTTTCAGGCACGGAATTCAACAAATGACAAGGGCTTGTCCTCCAATGACACTGACTGGCCTGAAGTGAAATTGTCTAGGCGACAAAATCACGATAAAGAATAAATATTGCCGAGATATACATGTATATGTCCTTGTGAAGCCAGTAGGGCAACAAAAACAAGATTGGAAATTATATTGCTATTTTCAAGTTCTATCGAAGACTAAATTCAAAGGTTTTCAAGTCCCTGAAAAGTGAAAATCAAATTCGATGACTTTCAAACCTGCTTACACTCAATTCAGCGAGGCAAATTTTCAAAAAACCGAAAAATTCTGAAAAATAGGGATTTATTTCCTCCAAAGCACTTTTTTTATTAGAGGGGGGATAATATTTTTTGACACATTTTTGGAGTGGGTTATAACTTGGAGGGAACTTCGCGTTTCAGGCTAGGTTTGGCTTTTATGACTGAATGATATTTTGCACCTGAACAAATGATTTGCTTAAACAATAATGGCGTTCAAAACGAACTACTGTGAAATTCGAAGATTTTCAAAAAAAAAATGAGGAAGATTGAATGCAAAGGTGGTTAGACCACAAACAATTTTAGTTTACAAGTTCCCTTTACATCCATCACAACTATCGTCTTTTCAAAGACCCCTTTTTTCGCCGGTGCTTCAAATCGACCCTTTAAAGTTAGTTCACACTGAAGCCGAGAGCAAACACATGAGCAAGAAGAACGATTGCGAATCAAGGTGGAACAGACCAGCAAGAAAAAGGAGAATATCCTTGCTGCCCGAAATGGAGGAAAAGCGAGCGCAGGTGCAAGATAAAAACAGAGGCAATTGCGCATGCGTGCCCTCTTATCGCGTCGCCACCGTCTCCAGTGTGAATCCCCTTGCACTTCCATCTTAATAATAGTAAT
>JAOBYE010638074.1:0-12005 GCA_025403585.1 Parazoanthus swiftii
AAGCTTTTAATTTACATGAAAAAAACATGGTTTCTCGAAAATTTACATGGCATGTAAATTTTACGATTTTTCCAGTGCACTGTCATAGAAACAGCAGTATTTTGATTGATTTATTCGGTTTCTATTGTTTCTCATCGATAGGGGGCTAACCCTATCTAACCCTGTCTTACACGGGCTTTGTGGGAGTGCCTGTTTACGGATGGGGGACGGGAGGAAAGCAGATAGTGCCCGCCGACCGTTGCTCGTAAACTGTTACAGCTATAATAATAAAAATTTTAAAGAGTTAACACGACGTCTCAATCTAAGTAATTTTAATCATCTTTGATGGACGTATGAGGTAACATGACGTCAAATAGCCGCCATTTCGGAACTGCGGATTTTTTGTCTTATATGACCCGGAATTAGTGGAAACTGTTGCAACGAAATTTAACAAGTAAAAAAAAAAACCCTACGAATTCACAAAAGAAAATCAGAAAATTTAATTTACGTATAAAACAGGATTAAATTTTTGCCATTTTACATGTTATCATCAGGTTCTTGTCGAGCAGTTTAGGACCATGTTTTGGATCTTTCCAAGATCTGCTGAAATATTCTTTCACCTAACAATTTTGTAACTCCGGACTACGATATAAAATAGCTCTGAGTGTGCCTTGTACTGATACTCCAAGTGCTGATGAATTTCTCTCTCATGACGTCATGAGACGTCATAAATCCGCCGTCTTGGATTTTTATAAAAGCCCTTTGAGTTGGATTTTTTTATAACGTCAGAAAATGGTCTAACTTACAACGCGCGGAACACTTTTGCAACCATCGTTTAGTTTGTTATTAGAGGTTATTATAGACCTATGCATCGAGCGTTTATTTACATTGTTTTATGTTAAGATAAGTTGTTATAGCTAACAATCGAAAATACTGAGAGAAGAACATAACAGTTGAGTTTGGACCTGTGTTCTTAGAAACTACATGCAATTTACAACACATCCCTTTAATACAGTTTTAAACCAAACAGAAGCTGACGCAAAACTCTTATTCGGAATGTTCGAAGCTGGAGACATCTGAATCAGGTTTTTATAAAAACAGGTCAATTTTGTAGAATTATGGTGCGATTGACTTGCCATGTAAAACAGTTTTATCAAGCTTTGAACGTTAAGAGATTGATTCACTGAGGCCCTTATAGGTTTTACTCGGCGAGTAATTCAAACATTTTTGGAGTATTGAACAGTTTATTGTTGGCGTTTGTAATTGATGTTAGTTGGAAATCATGCAACTGATCCAATCGTTAGTTGTAAAAATCGCATTGTAATCATGTGTTTAACTGATGCGCACTGACAGAACAGCGACTATTTTAGTTTTTACAGTATAGGGTAACCATCTTTAACCCGTACTCCGTTGGGAAAGTCGGCTGATAGAAGGAAGAAACAACTTTTATTTTAGAAGACATAGACTTTAATTTGTGTTCCTGTATTTTGATACTATAATACCTTTAAATAGCTCTTTCTATATATTTTTTAATATAATGCAACTTTGGCTTTACAGCATGATATCATGTTGCAATATTTACTATATACAATGAGAAAATGGAAAAACGTACGAGGGGGGCTGTTACTACGTGTCATCGTTTGACACGGCCCAGATCTTGTTGATGCTTATTATATAGTTGTATACATTGGCGATGATATCATAATGACGTTACCAAAGAGCTTATTTAGCCTGAAGTTTACTTATTTTTTGTTTATTTCGGATTATTACAACATTTTAGAAAAAGCTTAAGGAAAGTATTTTAAAAGTTAAAATTCTATCATTCTGACTCGTCTGATATTTAAGTTTCTTGTCATCTTGACGTTAAAATGATGTCATGATATGAGAATGTCGCTTTACGTTTCCAACATCAGGGTATTTTATTACATTTTGAGTAGTTTGTTTTGAAGTTAACTTCTGTTTTTAGTTATTAAATATAGATATTTCTTAGCTATTGCTGATTAGGAGATGCTTGAGAAACCAAAAAATAATTAAAATCATGACATTTACCTCATGATAGTCAAGGCCGCCATTTTGAAAATATGTCACGATTCATTGTGCTACAAATAAGTAATTTAAGTGCGCTTTTTTTAGTTTTTCTAGTCTACACAGACAATGGTGTTATTATGTGTAAAATTTGGTAAACTAATTCGTAAAACCACACAGGAATAATACAAAAAGGATACATACTATGAAGAAGTGCAGTACACGTGCACGAGAGCATCAGCGCGTAAAGTGTTTCTTCTCGGAAAACGAGACTGTCTGAGATCACGGGTAACTTTGGCTGCGAGACTACACTAGGTTTGCAGCCTCGTCACATTCACATTTTCTATTTTGACTTGAGTTCTTTACGCTTTCCTTAGTAAGGCCAAATAAAAAAATTAGTTGGTTAGCATCCTTTCTGCTAAAAATTCATGGTCGGGCTGGCGGTTTTTGTTTTTATTTTATTTTATTTTTTATTTGGTTTTCACTCTTTGTCCAAGTAAGGAAACTTAGAATTTTAGTTAGTTAGTATCTCTGCGTTTATATATCCCAATAGGTCACGAAAATATTCAGTTTTCAAGTCACGTAAAAGGTCAGTCTTCGATCAGTCTTGACTTAAATATGCTTTTGAAGAAAACTTGTGTATGTCCTCGATATGGTCGGGACCA
The DNA here is from genome assembly GCA_025403585.1 of Parazoanthus swiftii. Taxonomy (NCBI): domain Eukaryota; kingdom Metazoa; phylum Cnidaria; class Anthozoa; order Zoantharia; family Parazoanthidae; genus Parazoanthus; species Parazoanthus swiftii. The sequence continues at coordinate 2,670 of JAOBYE010638074.1, forward strand.
TTTTTTATTTTTTATAAAGGAAATGTATGGAAATAAAAATAAAAGTTTTTCTTGGTCGAGCGGGGATGCTAACCAACTATTTAACTTTATTTGGCCTAAGTACAAGTACTAATTATAGCAACATTTAGGCCGAAAGATAGATGTATTTCTTATTCAGAAGTTCATAAAAGCAAATATTGATGACGCGTGGTCAAAAAAGGAGGGGAGGCAGGTATACTTTTTTGGGATATTTTGCAACAGTATTACTGTGTTTTAAGAGAATTACAACATCGCTAATATGACTAGAAATGAGTTTTCCACGTTCCATGCACAGCGATCATCACCTCGACCAATTCGCTTCCGGTTTCGTGAAAATGGTTAAAGAATTTGTTTAAATTGAGGCCGAAAGAACAACGATCAAAACAGCTTTTTAAACATGTAATTGCTTTGAGGTCTTACGTCTAGTTCTTACTATGGCAAGAAACGATTATTTCTATAAAAGAAGAAACGCTATTGCTTGGCCAAAGCATCTTATATTGCAAACTTTACAGGTAAGTATTATCGGTAATTTATAAACAATTTTTTTGTTATTTAAAATTTTAGAGTCTAGGCATTTTCCCTTTCCTTTTTTTTTACATTTAATTCTCCTCCTTGAAAAAACTAACTTTGTGAGTGGAGTTTCCACTTAAGTTATTATTATAACAATTTTATGGCTAAAACTAAAAAGGTGGTTGTAATTTCCTAAATTTGGATTAAATTTTTTTTATTGGATAACCAAGCATGGTTTGCTTTCAGTTTCCAGAACACGGCACCTCCGTCAGGTTTTTAAATTCGGGATGTTATTTTGGATTAATTGAATATTGTTTTAATACATTTTTATACTTTTTCTGTCGTTATCCCTTTATCCTAAACGTCAGAATTTGTGCAAACAGCCTGACTAACACTTCTTGTCGGTCCAGTTCTGTTATATTGGAGTTCCAATACAAACACTAATTAGTAATCTTTCACATTAAGCTATAGTGTTTTTTTTACATAGTCATTTCATTTTCAATAAGTGAATTACGGAATCCTGATTGCAGCGAAAATGTGTGGTCGACCAGCCTTAGACCATTCCTTCCTGTACGTGATGAATGTATGATCAGTATTTATTATTGCAGTATTATAAAAAGGAAGTTTATATATTACGTTATTACACTGACTCCCAAACGTATTGTAATTGTCACTCATAGCTATCTAAACCCACCTGCAGGGATATATTGACTTGCGGCAACAACAAACATATGCTGCTTTTGGTAAAAAAAAATTAAAAATATGTCAAGTTAGATATTACGGTTTTAATTTAGTCCCTTCAAAAAACAAAAGGAGAAGTTAAAGTAAAGTTGTTTAGCGGGATGATAGTGTTCTCAATAATAACAGATAAAACTGACTGAACCGGTAAAACAAACTAGATATTGCATTTCGGGTGGTTAGTTTTTGAGTAGCCAATCAGCAATGAGCATCAATATCTTGCTATTGTTTGAGAAGAGCATTAACAGTTCCAATTTATAGAACAGCAGTGTAAAGGCTTGGCAGGGAATGGTTATTGTATGGGTTAAATATGCAACTAAAAAAGCTCAAACAGAATTGTAACATATAAATAATTAATTTGATAAGGTAATTGTATTCGTGGCGCACTTGTGGTTGCGTTTCTGCTCAGTTTGAGAAAGAGAACAATATAATCGACGATTCCTCAATGTTCGAATGATAAAACATGGGAAGTTCCAATTTGTAGAACTAAATTGTGAGCAAGCATCAAGCCTGGAAAGAAATGGATTTTAAAAGATTTTTGAATAGAGAACCTCGCTGTGAAGGAAGAGGGATTGGGGCTAGTTTATGTTGCCATTACAATAATACTGAAGAGAGCTCAAACCCCGCGTACACTTACGGAACAAACAACCTGTCATTCGAAGCAGTTTCGCTCGACACACTCCCAACACCAGAATTTGCGCGAAAGTGTACGATTCCAAACTACATGTCAGATATAAAGGTATGAAAAGCAAGGCGAATTAATTTGGTCGAAATGCCGGTAGTTGTCCAGAACATTGGTTACCTACAGTGTATAAAACTTGAAGTATCAACGTTTTATGTGCCGTGTACAGTTTGACTTTCGTTTTAATTATAGAGTGTTATATATCAGCAAGAATGCCAAGACGTTTTCTATTGAAGAAACGAGGGCGAAAGAGCTAAAGGGGTTTCGTGTAGTTGTTTATAACTCAGCAAATGGCAGGAACTGCAGTATCTCACATACACAGTATATGCTTTAGTTTCACTCCCAAGAAATGGCAAGTTAGATTTCGTGTGAAATACATCTTATGCAATCTGGTAAATTCGACAACTTTCGGGTTTTTCCATGTTCAGTCATTTAACTGTTTGGTTGTGGAGATCATAGCATAGATCAAAGATCGTTCAACTATTGAGTTTTGTCGCATTATAAGCAATCGAAAGTTTGTGTTTGACTTTGGAACATGCAGTCACTGAAAGGAAAGTAAAAACTAATGTATTCATATACTTTCTTTGTTAGGCAACAAAACCATTTTGTGGCCAAGTCATATTACAAGCAGACAACACTTCATTTTCATTTTATTGATTTCCAGACACCCTAAAAACTCTAAGTTGTAAAGAATGGTTTTGTCGGTTAATAAAAGATTTTATAATACACAACTTGTTACAGTGAATGTATTTTAAATTATTTGTCTAATGCGTTCAAACAAACTAATACTAGTCATGTTTTATCTACTTTTGAAGAACCGTTCAGTTGTTCTTTTTAGTTAAGAACTAGATTAGAATACAGAGGGATGGAGATTGAACTAACACAATGTTTATGAATTGGGGATTAACCAACTGTCATTGGGATATCTTGTCTATTTCATTAAAGTTAACAATTTCTAATATTGCTTCCTAGATAGCTTTTGTTACTGGTAATAAGTTTTAACATACACGACCAGCAATATTTCATAGTTTCTTGTTAGTTTTTTAAATCGTTGAGTAAGTGGCGTTAGGCCTTAAACCTGTTGTCGTTATGTTTTAATTTTGTACTGAGGCCGGATATTTTGAATTTTGAAATTCAACAAAGAAGACAAAACGGTTTGTTTTGACACACCAAGCTTCTGAACAAATGTCCGAATTTAATAATGGAGCGAATTTTTTTGGGACTACTTTTGCTATTGAGAAACCAATTTATGATTTTTGTGTTCGTTGAGGTTGAATGTTAGAGAGACTTATTTTACTCAGAGTTCTTTATTAACTAGGAGAATTTCAGCAAACGCTATAGCATATCATAACACGCTTTTTCAAGTAGGTCTGGTACAAAGATAACATTATTTAAACTCGACGGTATAATATAATGTCTAACGCATTAAAGAACTGAAAAAAAACATAGAATTTCCTTTTCTGTTTCAAAGAAACAGAGATAGTGAATAGCAGAAGATAGCGAATCCAAGTTATGATCAATGGCCAAGAGATCTGTTTTATTTACCACATGCAGCTACTGGTCAGTATGCGAGGAGAGAGCAAAAACGAATATGAAACAGCCCGCAGAGCTCTATGCGCTGTACATACGTAAAATGACTAGAAGGCTAAAACAATCTCATCAAATCTGTAACTCCGGAGTTCAAGGTTCACTGGCGATCATCAGACTTTTATATATATAGAATAGAAAACCACAACGTATATATATATATATATTCTATTTTGCGAATTGTTTTCAAATAGAGTCTTAAAAGCTTCCTTTATTTATTATGAGTTTCAGTGGAGTCGGTGTATTGCAAAATCCTTCCTCACTCTGCATGCGATATGAGTTTTTCAAAGCGCCCTCATATTGTGATATGCATGCATCTCTGAAATTACTGTGTCTTTTCTCGTACTATTTCCCTGAATATTTTTTACAACATTCAAGTTTTTATAAGTACTACTGATATTTTCAAATTTACTTAAAGTAAATTTAAGTAGATCATAAACATCGGTAACTTCGTTAGGACCGTCGATGTCACTTAGTCAAATATGGACTATAGGAGCGACGCGTAAACAAAAGAATCGCAAATATGAAAAAAGGCATATCAAAATAGTTATTAGGCAAAGTTTTTTGTTTTAAGATTAAAAGTATATCCGAGACATCTGCACTGAGACTTTGAAAAAATGTCTGAAGATAAGGGCTATGTGGTTTAAATAATCATTGTTTCATTATGTAGATCATTATTCTGGCACAGACATAGCTAGGGGATTTTCTGTTTATCTAATTGTTTGTTTATTCATGTAATGACGTTTGCATTTTATAATTATGAGAACTATTTATAAAAAAGGCTTCATTTTAGGTGTTGTACTCAATTGCACGAAGGCCAGACCTCACAGAACTTGTAAAACTAAGTGTTCGCTTTTACATTGCATTTTTTTATGGCAAAAATGGTAATGCAGAATGTTCTTCCAACACATCTTTAGTGATATGTGTTGAGTAATCGTACAAATGGTTTCATAAATATCCCATACTATCTAAGTACCACCCGCCAGAATAATGAACTCCATACAACCAACGTGAACACGCCTCTCTTCCTGTACCTAAATGCCGCACCACCTGTTCTCGAAAAGTTCTATACCGGCAGCCAAGAGTGCATTTAAATGTTAATCGTGTAGATATGTAGATAGTTTTGTCTTTTAAGCAATTTAATTAAAATACTGTAGTTTTCGTTCCATTGTAATTCAGGAGCCGTAGTTTCAATTTCGTCTCTCTATTTATGGGGAAGTTAAAAATTGTCAATTCCTCTTACTTTTCAGGGCAAAATAAATATTCGGTTTAGCAACAGAGACCATCTGGGCGCGCTTCATCGAGCTGTGCTAAGTGGCAAAGAGGAAGATGTGGAGTTTCTTCTCAACATCGGAAAAGGTATGATGAAGCTTGCATGTTTTCACTCAACCTTGCTAACAACGCAAGTAGCGTAATGTAACGTAATGCACTGCAAAGTAATGTAATATAATGTAATGTAGTGTAGTGTAGTGTAATGTAGTGTAGTGTAATGTAATGTAATGTAATGTAATGTAATGTAATGTAATGTAATGTAATGTTGCTTTACTTATAGTGACTCAGCCCGCTTAGCTATGCTATTGTGCTCCATCAGGCTGAAACACACCAACGCCGCGACTAACGCGTGAGATAAGCTCTGTCATAACCGTGTAGTTTATTTTAATTAGTATGTTCATGGATTAGGCGATCATGGCGAGATCACACATCAGCCAAACAGGACTTAAACCGTTTTCAGGGTACAGGGAGCTTGTAACATGTCGACAGTAGCGATTATTACGCAAGCACAACACAAATTTAACCGGTTGTTTCTGTCAAGATTCTAGCAAAAGAAGCTTGTGTATTTTTAACAAAAAGTCAACCCGATTTGGGCAGAGTCTATCCATCTGTTGTATTTGCTCATGCTTAATGAATTTTCTCTTAAACTTCTTGTTTTACTTTGTCCCTGTTTTCCCTTTCCACTGGCCTGTACAGTAGTTAGCTTGTGCCATATTTTCTGTTATTTTTGCCTTTTGCAATAATGAAAGTTAAAGTGTTGTATTATATTGTATTAGTTAATGTTGTATTGTATTTTTTCATGCTGTCAGTTTTGTATTGTACTCTCTTATGATATTATAGTACTTATATTTTTCATTTTCCAAATCCTATGAAAACTAGCCTTAGGCTTAGAAATGAACAGCTGAATATTTGAGTGTTTACCATAAAGTGAAATTGCACTGCTCTCTCGCGATTTTAAAGTAATGTTGTTTTTTTCTAATTTCAAAACACTAAGAAACTCAGACTTAAATAAACGGCTGGGCATACTGTATAAGACTCTTGTGTTTACAATAGCATGAAACTACACTACTTTCTCGCGATATTTGTTATTCCAAACCGATTATTATTATTATTATTATTATTATTATTATTATTATTATTATTATTATTATTATTATTTGAAACTGGGTCTCAGGCTGACCGAATGAGCCACTGTGTGTTTATATTGAATAAGACTCTTACTGCTGAGTTATCTCGGTTATCAATACTTTGTTGTTATGCTGAAATACTTCATTCTAGAGAAAGTGATTTACGAAGTAGAATCTTGTATACTGGTAACTCACGGCCGTCAAATACAGCTGTCTCACGGGTAACGCATAAACAAAAGAAAAAATACGACTTTTCTTTCAGGATTACCAGGATTACCTAGGCTATCAACTACAGTAGGTAAACCGTTCCACAAGGGAAACTCGGGCAACCGAGATGTGTTGTCTTGCCAGCTTTTAAGTACGTTATCAAATGAACAAACAAACAAGTTGGCGTCAAACGGAGACAAACACAGCATTAGCGTCACTCTTGTCAACATGCCCTTAATTTGTTCTTAGCATTTAACATTAGTGTTATTATAATTAACTGTTGTTTTAATTGTAAAAACTAACTGGCGTACATACAGTTTATCACTACGAAGTCTTGTTGAAATAATAACTGAAACATCTAGATCTTTTCATTTTTCCAGATATTAATTCTCATGACGATTATGGAAAGACACCGCTGCACAGCGCCGCGGGCACGTCAAAGCTGGATATTGTTCAGTGTCTTTTACGTCACAAACCTGATGTCGAGGCTCGTGACGACAGGGATGACACGCCCCTTCACACTGCCATCAGAACTGGACACATTGACGTCGTATCGGTAGATGTGCTTTGACAATACTTAAACTGCAGGCATTTAAAAATATGACTTTACTTGACATGATCCGATAGTGAATGTCACGACTGAAGGAAACCGTGGGTTGTCAAAACGTTCGGATAAATATTTGTTGCTTCACAGGAAAGCTTAAATTTAGGGAGATTTGATCAGCCACTTGTTGAATTTTTCGCAGCAGATGCTTACAAATGTTTACTAAAGTTGGTTTTTTTCACTCTTGGCCGTCTAAAGAGTGTGTAACAAGGGACTATGAGTAGCGTATACTCGGGCCAAAAATATTGACGTCTAAGTTCAAACTGACCATGCTTCAGCGATTTAGATAAGACAAAGTAATAATGCTTAAACAATTAAATTTGCCAGTGACTTCGCCATTTTGGTCAAACAACTGAAAAGCAACCTCACACACATCCATAGTATTTGACAATCAACAATCAAAACTGACCATGCTTCAGCGATTTAGATAAGACAAAGTAATAATGCTTAAACAATTAAATTTGCCAGTGACTTCGCCATTTTGGTCAAACAACTGAAAAGCAACCTCACACACATCCATAGTATTTGACAATCACAATTTACGAAGTTTTATTTCTGTGTAGTATTTCATGGCTTACCAAATTTTCATGTCACTTGTGGTTTTGAGTGGTCATATATATCAGATCACATAAACTCCGCTGAACACCCTTAATTACATTGATCACAAATCGTGATTAGCAATGAGGAATGATTTTGAAAATCTTCAGCAACTTTTTAACAATTTATTGCAACTTTTTACTAGCTTATCAACGAAGCTCTTTTACATAAAATGACGCCATTTAAGAACATTTGGGATATTAGGATATTAGTTATAAAATCTGCTTTTGATTTTGAAGGGAAAAAAGAAAATATTTGGGGCACTGATAAGTGAACAGTGCCATAGTGCACTTTTCAATGATGTTGGCATTTGAAGCATAGCAAATTAATTAGAATGCAGTGTTTAAAAACATAATTATATTCGTCAATAAAAGTAGTTATAATCAACTGAAAGACCGCAGGCTCTACAAGCATTTATACAGTGTTGTGTTAGCACTGTATAAAGTTATGACTGAGTCGTCACTTGCGGCGTTAATTGAAAGTGATTAATTATTTTTATTTGCTTAGGTAACAACATGACAAAACAGAGTTTCTGCTTACAAAAAGCTTACAAAATTTAGATGCAAATGCATGGGAGAATTGAAATGAAAATACAAAGTAACAAGTTCCGTCATAAGGCAACAATTGGCCGGAAAATATGACCACATCAAAACTTTGTGATCCTCAGGTCAGCTTAAATTCCACAGCACAACAAGAACGTAATGATATAACACAAGTAGCTCGAGAGGCTTTTCCAGTAATAGCCAAATATTTCTCTGACAAGGAAACACTTAATTGCAGACAACTCGAACCACGCATATCATTCATTATACTATCTCAGTATCTGTGAACTAGGGATCGATTGCTGGATCTAGTTGCAAGTGATCGTGATTGGATCAAAGATCTAAAACTGTCAAGGCGTTCTTCCCCGTTTATTTTACGGCTTTTATATCCGAATCAGATCAAAACCAATTTGAAGTTGTAGCTAGCACAGGCCAATTTTCAATGGACAATCATACCCTTAATAACTAAGTCCACGGCTAGAAAACACGACGTCTGGCATTGCCGAAAACTATAGTATATTCCAAGAGTTGTAAACATACTTCTTCGATAAATGTTCTCTAGCTCCCCGTGAATATTAAATAGTTGGCCCCTAATTGTTTTCATCTCGGCAGGCGTTACTCAGAGATGGTCACGCCAACCCCAATGCCCCCGGTAACGCAGGATGTGCTCCACTCCATGTTGCCGCTCAACTCGACCACTCCAACAATGTTGCAATTTGTAAACTACTTGTAAGTAAAATTATTATTTTTTTATTATATTATATGAAGAATTTTAAATGTTGCAGTTAGAGTTACCGATCGGTTGATGGTGTGTATCGTCCGTGCTAAACATCGTTAACGTGTATCTCCCCTTTTGAACGTTGTATATCTCTAGGACCTCCCGTTAAACATCGTATATCTTTCCCTGTTAAACATCGTATATCTTTCCCTGTTAAACATTGTATATCTTTCCTCTTAAACATCGTTACATATCGTATATTTCCCCTGTTAAACATCGTATATCTTTCCCTGTTAAACACCGTATATCTTTCCCTGTTAAACATCGTATATCTTTCCTCTTAAACACCGTTACATATCGTATATTTCCCCTGTTAAACATCGTATATCTTTCCCAGATAAACATCGTATATCTCCTCTGTCAATCATCATATATCTTTCCCTGTTTAACATTGTATATCTCCCCTGTTAAACATCGTATATCTTTCCCAGTTAAACATCGTATATCTCCTCTGTCAGCATCGTATATCTTTCCCTGTTTTACATCGTATATCATCCCTGTAAAACATCGCATATCTTTCCCTGTTAAACATCGTATAAATTGTCTGCAATTATCAGCAGTGAGCAAATCTAAAATCACGGGAAAACCCACAAATTATTTTAACCCTATTTGACATGGGCTTTTGGAGGTTGTTCTGTCATGGGGGGGAGGGGGGGGGGCAGAAAGTGCCCGCG
>JAOBYE010638185.1:0-12004 GCA_025403585.1 Parazoanthus swiftii
TCCACAAACCTTCAATCAATCCAGTTTGGAAATATACATCCATATATGGTTGTACGCCGAGGGTTGCAAAGTAACCAATGAACATTTATTTCTGCTCTGAATTAAGGACAAATGCCCACGCTATTAACCAGTAAGCACGAAGAATTTTTGCTGTTAATCAATAAATATATAAGGATACATATCCTTTGATTTTTGTATAAAAGTAGGCTTGATATATATTTTATTAAAGTTCTAGAATTGGATCGATGCTGCATGCTTACTAGTTATGTAACGACAGCTGGAATTTTTTAGAAGAGAATAGATGAAAAAAATAAAAATCGAGTTCTTCTCGTGACTAGTGTGCGTTAGTTTGTTAATACTGGCTATCTCCTAACACTTTCCGTCTAACTTTCTCAGTAACTGCCTCTGTGCTGCATGTAAGATTGTTCCAACTTGCTTTATCTCGGGTAAAATATGTTGGAACGTGTAAATACACGGATGAGCCAGGATCTTAATCAGTGGCGAAACTTAACACTGTCAAAATAAACACATGATGTTGACGCTGTCCTAACCAGTCAAATCCGAGGCGCCCTGGTACCCAGTAGTTTATCTTGATACGCTGTTCTCAACAGTCACGAGTGCTTGCTCATCCTGACAGCTCCATCTGCACCTTTTTTAAACTTGCAATGTTTTAAATAGTCTATTTTGTTTCTCAAACTGATGGCTCGTGCAGTGTAACGAACTGTAAGCCAACCTATACTGAATAACATTGCCAGCTCGAAAAGCATCTCGGTTGCAAATGGCCCTCTAATATTCCCGTGCACTTTTGCACTTTGGAGACTTCCCACATCGAGAAACTGGTTCTTTAGCGTTACACTGACTTTCTTTTATAATCGAAAGCGCTGGTTGTCAGGTTTTGCTAACTGTCTTCAGTAATCGACAACGCTTTGATGTCCATAATGTTCTGTTGAAGCTGCTCCTGGTAGTCTTCGTCTGTTAACAGTTCCTCTCCACATGCGAGGGTCTTGATGAGTTCATCAAACACCTGCACAGCTTGTTTATAGTAACTTGACTGTTGAGAGATTTTAGGTATTGGAAGATGAATGGTCTAGAGCAGGTCGTGTCATGCTTGAATAGTGTGTTTGTATTTAAAAATACTTTAAAACTTTAGAAACGAAGTTCGAAAGCAACGTCTACATTACGGTATGTCCCAACATTTAGATTTCCTTACGGTCATGTCCAATACACACGATCCGTCACGGGCCACACGATCCGTCAGTAACTTTTTCCTCGTTCTCCTAAATTTGTATATGAGTGTTCCTCGTTTTCTTGAGTTGCAATCTCTAAAATGCATATTTGCCAAAGAGAGAAAGAGAGAGAGAAACAGAGAGATACAGAGGGGAGGGGGTAAAAATACTGACGAATCGTGTGACGACCCGTGACAGATCATCCCGCTTTCCTCAAGTTGAATAATAAAATAACAAGCAAAGGAGAAAATATATCGTTTACATTTGCAAGAACAAAAAAATGTTAATTTCTTTGTAAACCAGTCATTTGGGTAATCAGCTTGTAACACATGTAAGGTTTTCTGACAGCAACCTGAAGATAATATTACAGGGATTGGAGTCAGGCCCCTAGGCAGGGGGGGGGGTGCGCGGGGTGCGTACGCACCCCCTACGGACCCAAAAATTCCGCATTTGGAGATTTAATAATACGATGAAGAAGCCCGAATAGGTTTATCGCAACAGTTGGTGCTAGCGCAAATTGAAACGACTAAAAAAACGGCCATAAATGTGTTTTCCCCATAAATTGGCTTTTAAAAGTCCGAGTTTACGAAATTTGCACCCTCCCCCCCCCCAACAAAATTTCTGCCTATGGGCCTGTGGAGTGTACTTTTTCTTCTCCATTTGGAACTTTTGTTTCAGTTGTGGAATCGTAGTTTGCCATTAGCGTTTCACCCATTTAAAAAGAAAAGTATACAAAGTTTGTTTTTGGTTAATTTACAGGAATTTAAAAATCACACCGAAAATAATGTAATAAGGACAACTCTATCCCACCCGACCAGACAGGTTTCAATCTATTTGTGGAAAACAGCCAAAAAGTACCTCGGAGCGTATCAAGGCTTCAAAGCAGGGCTCGAAGTAGTCAATCCTTCCATCCACAAGTTTGGGTAGATCTTCAAGCATGACAGCGTTTTGTCTTTCAAAGTCGGCTTTTGCAGCAGCAAGATTTTGTTTGGTCTGTAGAAAGTGAACAAAATTCCCAGTTATACAATCTGCATAACAAACTATGATTTTCTAAAAATAAATTGTCGAACTTGTGAAGCCTGCTTAAATATGCTGTGGCTGTAACCAGGATCTGTATGATAAAGTTTTTAAAACAGGTTGATTTTTTTAAAACGTATTGATGCTAAAGGGTTGCGGTCACTTAGGTCTTGTCCACGCAATGCATTTTCGTTTGAAAACGCAACCTTCTCAGTTCTTTCATTTTGACTTTCCTTCCATACATGTATGTAAATGAGGAAAATGGTAGAAAAGAAGTAAAACAGGCCGCCCCTGGGTCTCTGAAAATTGTGAGATACCAGCACAACTAATAAAAGAAATAAAGTGCAAAAAGAGCACTGGAAAGCAGACTCTAAGTTCACTTTCAAGCGGCTGGAAGACTGATGCACAAACAAAACTTAAAACCTTTAAACGAACAGGATCCGTACATGTAACTAAGAAAGTTCCTTGACTTCCCTATAACCTTATTTTAGAAAACTCGTGACCAAAAATGTGCAGAAATTATTACTTCGTTCTCTCACTGATCTTATTTGTTTCCATTACCTGCACGAGCTCTGAAGAACCGAAGACGAACTCAAAGCAAAGGTATAATTATTTTGAACCAGTACTTCGACCCTTCTACAGTCTTGAATGCAGTCTAAATACAACATAGCACTGCCTGGAATTAAACGCGGCAGACTCGTCAGGATTCAGATATTTATAACTAAGATACTACCATATACAAATGCCATGTTTACTAATTACACGAGTGTCCTGTGATTACTAAAATACTTAGCTACCTCTTCAACTTTTGCTTGATTCTGTGGCGTTTTCTCCTTGTCCTGTTGTTTGTCCATTTTAACCTGGTATTTACAGTAGTCCTGTATATAGACAAGTAGTTTAGCACTTAGAGCAATCGGATTCGACAATACCTTACTTTTAAAGTCCTGAAACATTCAATAAAATATTAGGGGTAGGGGAACTTTCCTTTAGTTTGGACGTGATCAGGTGAAATGGAAAGGAATCTCGGACAGAGAGGAGTTATGTCACCGGCAATCACTACTGTTAAGCTCTGTCACATACCGTCACGAATGTCGTGGTAATGTGGCCACTGTACCCATTAACAGTTGTTTTTACCATTGATCAATCTGTCCGGCACGATGCACTGGTGACCGCTCCCCCTCAACCTTTCACACCCTAACTGCACCCTAACAAACTCGATTTTACCGGATTATTAAAAAACACTGTCAAAATGCGTGCTTTAAACCTCAATTTCTAAGTATTCTTGGCGAATCCCTCCTTCAGTCAAAGTTGGAGCACACCCCACCCCCTCTCCTCCATACTCATTCTGTGTCGCCTAAAAGGGCGACACCGCAGCTGATCAGCTGTACAACGAACTAAACCTACCTGCAGACTTTGTTCTCTTTTCTTGATGGCATCATTGACGCTAGGGTAGACTCTGCTGATTCTGCAATTGATAATTAACTAACTTAGTTTGGAAGACGGACCAGGTAGTTAAACAGCTCAAAAACGGCAATTTACATTCATTAAAGTTCAGTGATTTGCTTTCACGATGTTCATCTTTAAAAGGGGAACAAAAAAAATAGCAGCATTCACTTATGAAATTTTACTTTCAAGAGTTGCTTTAGCAACCCACAGACGAAGGTGTTGGTTAATAATAATAATAATAATAATAATAATAATAATAATAATAATAATAATAATAAATGTAATTTAACAATAATAGTAATAACAATAGTAATGATAACAATGGCGTTACCCAGAGGGCGATTCCACAGAGTGACTGTACATCTGTGTGGGGGACAAACTGCTTAACGTCCCTGTCAAAGGACGATAAGGTGAAAGAAAGTCGCCCCTAAGGCCAAGCCAGGAACTAAAACCTGGACCATCGAGTTAGCAGTCTGAGATCTCACTGATTGATCCCAGGGTCTTTTTAACCAATTTTATTCAAAAACACGAATGTTGGATTTTCGTTATAGTTTTACACCAACTGGATTTGTAGAAATCCTTGCGTGCCTGTGACAACCCCATTCCTTAGTGAGAGACCCTTGTCAGAGATCGGACTGCCTAGAGACGGGCAACACACAGTGGGGTTGTGGCATTTGAGGAAAAACGCCTGCAACATCTGGAAGTGAAGCAGAGAAACAGGAAAGAAGGAGAGCAAAATTAATCTGCTGAAATTGCCTGCCAAGAGTATGGACACATCTGAGCTGTGCTAGCGAGTCCCACATAAAACAGGGTCACCGAGGTTGTCACTGCTTAGCGATGTTCTCCTACTACTCCTACTCCTAGTGTTACTACAGCTACTGCTAGCACTGCTGCTGCTGCTCCTGATTGTAAAGTAAATTAAAGCTGATTGTACATACTTCTTCATAGGATCCGTGATTGTTTTTTGGTTTTTGCTGATCTGAAATGAAACTTTAAAAGTTTAAAACATTGTTTAGCAAGTAATGTATTTGCATTCAGCCAAAAGTTTAAATGTCTGCCCATCTAGAAATGCATTCTACATGTACTACCAGAGCCCAGTTGTTCAAAGCCCTATAAGTACTACTAATCCTGGGTTAACTCTGCAGGTTTTATCAACAGTTGACCCAGGATTAGTATTAAATGGGCTTTAACAGCAGGGCCCAGACCTGTAACGTTTGAGTTTGTACCACATTCTAAAACGTCAGTGGTCAACACGGGAGTGTTTTAACTACGATAACCCTGAAATTTCTGGGATTTTTAAAGAAAATGGTGTTGGAAAGATCAAAAAATCATTTGCAGCAGAAATATGGCTGAAAATAATTTTCACAAAAATCATTCTTCCACCTTATTTATTTCACAATAAGCTAATGCAGTGGAACAACAAATTTTTTGAAGTACAAAATGCATGTACTTGTCAGGTGAATACATTTTTTGTTCTTTTAAGAATATTTTAGATCAGGACTGCACTTAAATGATTGTATAATCACACCCTTGAATAAGTGATTCACCTCTGGTCTGGATTAATAAGGAAAACATAGACATACAGGTATGGTATTTTACCAAAATTTTGGTAGTCTAAGGCTAGAAGATGCTAAAGACATCGAAGTGATTACTTTAAGTACAATAAATTAACAATTGTTCTGGTTGTAGAAAGTGAAACTAAAAAGATATGGACCTATTTGTAAAAGGCGGCTATTTTCATACCTTTTGTCTGTATCCAAGTTAGCCTTACTAGTCTTAATCTTTAAGTCAAAAGTTAAAAGAATATTTTAAACTGAACAAGACTAGTTGAGCTAATTTAAACTGAGACAAAAACATATTTAAATACTAAGATGCCATTTGCAAATAGGGTCTACATTGTATATTGCTCACCAATTCTTGCTTTAGTTCATCTAATCTGTCAACAGTGACAAGCCATTTCTCAGCCTGCAATGCCATCAAACAAATGAAACATGTTCATGTAAGAAGTTATAAACAGCTGTGGTAAGAAATACCTAGTACTGGATTTCCATTGTAGAAAGCCTCTTGGTGACCAGAAAAACTCAGTTTCTATAAAATTTGTCTCAAGATGCTGTTTAGGAAATCTTGAAAATAATCTATTGAAAACCATAATTGGTTTAAATCTAGCTTTGGACAAATGTTAAACTAATGCACAAATAAATTTCTGTATCTACATGTACTACATGTATGTAGCCCCATGTTTAAGTGGAGAAGCTTAAACATTGTAGAGATTTTTCATAAAAATAAACTATCATTCAGTCCTAAGCCTTGACCAAAGGTATTTGCAAATGGATCACTGACTGTACTTTAACTTAACAATTTTATTATATGCATATGCATGTAGCTCTTGAGCTACAGCTTAGACTTTTTTTTGTTAATTTTGTACCCTAACTACTCACTGGATCTTTTAGAGCTCCACTCTGAGTAGCTGGGTTGGATGCCAGGTCTTGAAAGATCCTCTGCTCTGCTTTAGACAGTGCTGTTGGGATGAAACAGAATGGATGGCACAGTGCATTTGACGGTTATTATTAATATTGCCAATAACAAATATATACATGTATGTTGGGGGTGGGGGCAGAAACCTTGGGATGCAAGTGACAAAATTATATCAATTTGATGGTTTAAAGGGGTGGTAACCCAATAGTAGAAGGGATGGGAATATGGAATAGAAAGGGATGGAAGGTGGGAATATAATAAGAGGGCTGAAGTAGCAGAAGGGGTTCACTTAGAACTAGGAGTTAATATGATGAGTCAATATAAAAATATGAATAACAAAGTTTGTTTCAAAGCAGAATTTATATGGACACATTCTTATATCCCAAACCAAAAATGAAAATCTGTAGGTCAGACAGAACCCTTCATTCACACCTTTCTTCTCATTCTTGTATTCTTGATTTTCTTTTCACTGACATCATAGGAACAATAAAGGATTGTCACTAACAGCGATGTAATAATGCAAATGTATCCATTACATCGGCAAGACAGTAATCTTGTATTAATTCTTGTTGGTCCAGATTGTTCCTACTTCTCATAGATCTCCTTTATACACACCTGAAAGAGATTCACCATGCCTTCTCATATCTTTGTAGATCTTTTTTGTTGCCACTTCCATTCTGAAAACAAAAAGATATTAAATTTATGAATATAGTGAATGAATACACTAACAGAAGATTAAAGCTTACATGTACAAACACTTGACTGTGTTTAATCCTTCATGTGTCCATCTAAATACAACAAACTTTCATTTGAATCCAATATTTGTTAAATGTTGGGCCATCCAACATTGAAAACCAAAAAGGAGTTCAGAAACAATTTAACGGAATGCATGTGTCACTGCAAATGGGTGTAAACTAGTTTTATTTAAAAAATATTGTTCAAATAAGTAAACCAACATCAAGATGAAACCATGCACGTACATCATAAATATATACTCAATCTGCAGACAGTACTGTTTCATCCTTTGAGGTCTCATCAGAATAGTGTAGCACACAGGCTGAATTTCTACATACTAGAGTGCTCAAGGTTGAGACAGTGAGCTATGCCTAATGCAAATTGGTACCAAATTATGTATAGCAAAACATCAATTAAGCACAGTCTCAAAATCACTGCAGCTAAACAAAACATCTACAATACCAATGCTTGCACGTACAGCCAAAAACAAAATAATTTTTTTATCATGCAGCACAGACTGCAGAAGTTATTAAGACCACTTTTTGCAGCCTTTCATTTAACTTAATTAATTTTTGAACAAAATGTAACAAAACCTGCAAAATTTGAAATGCCACCGAACATTTTTACATGCCACTTTTGGAGTTAAGCCTGCACCAGGCCACTAGCGAGCTGCTATTTTAGGACATGCGATAGCACCAACAGTAATGATTTCAACATTTTAAGCACTTACTGATTAAACCTTGCAACTTCTCGCTCAAACTCTCTGTCAACCTATTGATCACAGAAGGGCCAAACATATAAATGGAAGAACTGACAAACTTCATTAACAACTTACAGTACTACACAAGTTCTAAGTGATGTGGATGTTTGAATGAAACACTTTAATAAACTAAATAATTTTAAGAATTCTCCAAAAGGTACCTTGCATCAAAACTACCATAAACTATCTCTATCATATTTATGAGATTAGTGTTTGTTTGGTTTTGAGAGATATGAGATCAAAGAACAATGATAAAAGTATAGGTATTACAATTTATAGGTATTACATGTACAGTCAGATAACAGGTTTGCTTCATACAAACTGATAGAAAGAAATTATTAATAAAGAGAAAGCTGTGTGCAAGCTTTTCCTTTGATCGTTTCAATATAAATTATCATAATTATGTGATACTGTGATTTTAAAATTTGGACTTCAAGCAACTTTACAAAATCAGCTACTAGATATGAATAAAGTAGTACAAACTAACTCAGTATCATAAAACATTGACCACACATGAGTGCAGGCCGGCCAGTGACTCAGAGTGAATACAGGGGGGAGGGGGAGGAGGGATAAAGACCTTCTAGACTCAGTAACTATAATTTTGAAAAACGTTGAAGAGGAGAGCTGATCATAAAGCCTCCAGCTCCTCCCTCTCTGCACTCCCTGTTAAAAGCAAAAACATAACTCTCAGTTTTGATTTCAGCATAGGCAGCCCATACACTACCTTAGTGTTCAATGTTGTTTCATGGTGACAAGCAAAATTTTAGAGAATGTATACATGAGAACTTCAACGTTTTCCAGAATAAAATTTACAGTGAATGTTGAAATGGTTTAACTTTCATTAAACTTCAGTTATGAGTAGTTTGTGCCCTTCTTGATTTGCAACAGGCTTTTTCTTCTGTTTCGACAACTTTAAATGGGTGGGGGAAGCTTGAAATTGTCACCATAGATCAAGGGCACCAACAACAAGAGACAAAAATATTACAATACATTGCTTGGCACCACGACACAAATATGGTCCTTTCACTGGTTCACTACTAACTAAATAGAGTTTGGGCCTCCTACAGTATGGTTTCACTTGCCGAGTGTTCCTAACATTAATTGTAAGTTCTATTGATTTTTATTATTCATTTGATAAAATATGATTAAATAAACTAAGATAGTAGTTCAATCTAAAATAATTTGTTTTGCTTAAACCCGTTTAATTATGTGTTTCAAATATTTTGACCAGTATATATGTCCGTATTAATAATCACAACTGAAAGTTTTCAGGACATTCTCCAAGCGGAGTTACCATCAAATAATCAAACAAAGATAGTTCAAATTCTGCAAAAACAGATGGCTCCAAACAGATAACTTACCGTTGATTTTGAAGTTGGCTTGGCTTTCGGCGTAATCAACTTATTAAATGGGTTCCTATAACATACATGTATATAAGTCATAACATGGATTGTGGGAGTATATGAAGGTTTTTTAAAAATACAAATTTGTATTAAATTTATACGTTGTTCAACTCATTCTTTAGAGACGTTGTTTCAAAAATATTTTACTCACCAACTCATTTCAATGAATTTAATGTTCCTATCGTAAATTTCTTACTGGTAAGGCATAGATTCTACCTTAATTTTTCAAAAATACTTTTCACAGGGGTAAAAATAAATATTGTTAAATTCAATAACTTCTCGTAATGTTCGTTGCTGTCGAAAATCTTTCGTATCTCGTCGGAACGCTACCATATATGGGCAACGAACTGACACACATGGGTCACGTTCGAGTCCCCGCAAAAAAACACAAGATGGTGGGAGAGGAACTGCATGGACATAGAAACCGTAATATTCGTGGTAAAAGAGGTAAGTTGATAAAAATCCACATTATAGATAGAACCTAAGATTCAGATTTTTGCCGAACGACCCGGGAACGCGAGTGGCTGCAATTATGTGTTAAAATGTACCGGAAAATATGGCGCAGGGTACTTTATATCGAGTGAACAGCAGACGCCAGGTAACGATTGGTTTTATTCTTTTATCAGGTGGTACTAAAGACCTAAGCGAAATTAAAGTGAAAACATTGGATGAAATAAAGAAGGAGAAGCAACAAAAATTACAAGCAGAAAAGGCGGCACAGCAACAATTGCAAAACGGGGACGAGATTGCGAGTCGTCCGACTCACTCTACAACAGGTAACAATATATTGATCCATGGCTGTGACTATTTTGTTGCATTTACATTGATGTTTTCATGCATGCGAAACGCACTTCACCACGGTGTCATGCTTTGTCTTCTCTGAGAAATTATCTCAGTTAACCGCAGAACATGTTGCATGCATACAATGAATGCCTCATTTGACACCACTCAATAATATTTTCATGGCTGAACAGCGCGTTAGTTTCATATCATGACAAGGCGGGAATTTTTGCGTGCACGTGTCATGGAATAGTTGCTGCACTGCTTTTTTGTAGCAAATTTGTGACTTGACAGCGTTTACAATATTTAGTATTTATGATGTTCTTCATCACATGCACCTTGAACAGCCTCAAGAAATGAGGATTTGGGAATGTACTGTAAGTCGTCGAAATTGATCATTGCCCATTGGAAGTGTAAGTGCCATATGTGAATACAAATTGCTTTTTAAATTCAAACAGTAGAACTTGGTGCGGTTGAATTTAATTTGAACCAATACACTTGGATGTGTTATAAAGTCAATTATCATTATGTGCAGAATCATGGTATTGAACTTGTTTTGTCACGTGTCAAATACCCAAAGGCAGGAGAGGGGTTGACACTGACAAGCTGTACGATTTTTAAGGGAACTCTGGGATTGAACGATTTATAAGACTTTAATTGGGAATGCACTTGATTCTCAAGGTTGGAGGATATTACTATTAATGCACCAATCAGTGTTAAGCCCAGGGGGAGGGGAAGGGCAAAAGGTGGGGAAATGACGTTTTTATTGAAATACTTCGTCAAAATCCACTCCTTGGGGATGACAAGTATGGTAAAAAATGATTAATAGTGCCTTACATTTACTGTATTTTAAGGCTTGAATCTCTAGTTTTGTGTGTCAAAATCCACTCCCCAGGGATGGCTGACACTGACAAATACCTAACTCAGACCCCCCCTCCCCCTTCCCCCATCTGGGGGCTTAAAATTTATCAGTGCATAATGATGGAATAAGTTAAAATTATGTGGAGTTCCTAGTGTGGAGAACACAGGGTGTTGAGAAGTTTTGCTAGTTTGACCACGTACAGTATTTCAGTGTCTTTATTGATCAGGCAACACTACAATGCAACACCATGTGGTAAAATCTGCTGGTAAACAAATACATTATTTTATAATTGCCTTAGTGACCGAAGGGAAAAGATGGAAATTAGATCATTTTAAAAGCAAATTTATGAATCACCAAAGAGAGGTGTATAACTTATGTCGAATCTAACTCTGGGAACTGAGAAAGAATTCAGATTGATTTATTGAGTGAAAGTATCTTATTTGCAGAGAACATGCCAACTTACCTCATTTTTATTAATTTGTTTGTTCTGTGCAGTAATTTGGAGCAATTAATTGTTGGAAAGTTCCCCTAGAAAAAAAAAATGAGAAGGCTGAATACTTGCCGAGAAGGTTGGGTCCTCAGAATCTAACGCCAGTTAATTATCTCACCACCTGTCACCTTGTATTCAACATACTCTTCGAGCCCAATAAGTTCTCTATGTTTGTTATCATATAAAATCAGTTTTTTTGTTTCTGTATCATTTTCTGTGAGTGTTGGACCACTCAGTACTTCGCACATTGAGGTCTTTTCTGTAATATGTTTATTATTAAGTACTACAATTTTATTATTACTGCAGCAGTCCTAAAAAATGAATTTTACCACAACTATTTCTTCCGAAAATACCCCGTGCAAGAATTTTCATCTGAAAAGGGGGGTGGGTGCTTACTCTGGCATGGGTGTTTACTTGGTCAACTACGGTGTTGTAATAGTTTTCTAGAACTAGAACAATAGTTTGACTAGTCTGCCTTCAAGTTCAACTGCAGATCTTTTAAACAGTTATAAAATGTGATTGATATTAACTAATCCAACCAACCAACCTGAATTTGTTTAGGATAAATTATATGTCTGTGACTGAAACCAATAACACACATGTATTACTTTGTTGGGGCTGCACAAGCTGTTTCACTTGTCACTGATAGGTGTTATAAATTTCACTTTATTTTTAGAGTCATGTTCAGTTGTTCAGTCAGGGTTCTCGCCAGGCCAAAACAGAAGGGTACTGTGCCCTTTTGTTTTTCTCAGCGCCCTTTTGTTTTTCCTAGCGCCCTTTTGCTTTATTCAGCGCCCTTTTGTTTTAGCA
>JAOBYE010638296.1:0-12003 GCA_025403585.1 Parazoanthus swiftii
CAATGCCGTCTCGTGTAGTTGCCGAGAGAAAGCATTCGGCCAGATTGCTGAAGTTTGCAGGTCAACCAGAAAAACAGTAACAGCTAGCCCAATTTGAACTTTGCAGTTTCATGGACTGCCATCGAAGGTAAATTGCAGAATATGCTTTATAACTAGTAATAATTAATCGCAGAAAAGAACTGAGCTGTTGAAACTAGCTGAAATTTAGACGGTTTAAAAAATGGCCAGGCCATGTCTTTATCATCAATTATTTCTAGACAAACAAGGAAACATCTGTCAATGACTACAACTGCAACTTAATGTGGTTTGATCAAGGTGGTGACTGTGTAAAGATTGAGCTGTGTTCTTTCAAAAGCGTCGAGAAAAACACACTTACATTCACTGCATTTTTTTCGTGTTTTTGTTTGTATATTTGCATTTTTTGGAGGGGTGGTCTGATATCCGAACATATGCAATGCCCATAGAAACTAATTATGCCATGGTGAATAGTTGCAATAGAGTGTTTATTGGTTACAGTATGGTGGAGTTTCGCTGACCCCGCATTTCCACCTTTTGCCTGGTTTTCTCAGGCAGGCACTCTTAAGATCTAACAACCATAGAAGAGATCGGTGTGGCTCTATCAGTCTATGAAGTAAAGACAAAAATGAAAGCGGATGACTTTACATCATTATGACCAATCACCATTTATTACAAAGTGTATTGCGTTTTAATTTTTAAATATATAACGAAGGTTAGTGGAAGTGCTTTTGTCGAAAAAAGTCAGTATTTTGCGGTATTAGTCATGTTTTTCCAGTAAAACGAAACGAATGCGCTCAAGTACAGTGAAAATAAAACTCATAAGAAGATAGATCAGCCACAACGTCACTAAAACCGCAGCTCATAACAACGAACTACCATCAAGCGCCATAAAGTAACATCAAGTGACATCAAGTGCCATAAAGTGGCATATTGTGTACTGACCTTTCTTTATAAAAACAAACTTAATAAAAACAATGAGCCGGGCTCGGGTTTGCATTACGTTTAAGAACAAATTTTGAACAATGTCAGGCTCGAGCTGTCGTAGACCAGGTTAGACCCACAATAAAAACAACTTTTAAACTAGAACAATTAATTTACGTATAGAATTAAAAAAAACGTACAAAAGAACTGAGGCTAAATTTGCGAAAAAAGGTAAATAAAAATACCGTGCGTCGGCCCAGATTATCTGGCTCTTGTTATTAAGAAGGTAAGTACTATAAGCTACTTTCTCAATCATGCGCAGAGCAAAGTAACGGTTTTGCTGGTGGTCACAACCCCTGTTTACATCATTCTGTGACAGATTTAAGGTTTTATCTTTTACCTTCTTTCGAAAACAATCGATCTTGTTTCTTTCTTAATACCATATGCCATGTTTCCAATGTATGTGTAGCCCGTCAAGTGAAGCGCTAAAGTTACTCTGCGCATGATTGAGAAAGTGGCTTATACTGAGCTGTATTTTAATCACCCATTTCCAAAAGCGGACGGAGGTTCAATGAACATACCACCCTTTCTTTATAAGACTTTCAGCAAGTTTCACCCTCCCGGGGGGGATACTCCCCTATATCAGGTATATAGGTATGTGCCGCGCCAAAGGGTATGCTTTTTTAGCCGTTTTGGTCTGAAAACGGGTACAGATTTTGAATATTTTGGTCTGAAATTGGGTATGGTTATCGGGGCGAATAACTGCATGGTGAGAGAGAGAAAGGGAAATTGATGTAATATATCATTCCAGCTAAATTTTACGTACCTTTTCATCTTGTTACGTTGACTTCCGTTCAGCTCTGATGCATATGCTATGCTTACAGTCTTGAAAACTGGTCTGAAAACGGGTATGGATGTTTGAGGCCAGGTCTGAAAACGGGTCGGGAAAATAACATTTTTTGGTCTGAAATTGGGTCTGGATTTGGAGATGATATATTAGAACAAATATCTGGATTTATGTATTCTGAAGTTTATAGTGAGTAGCATTAGTTGCCAAGGGGGGTGTTCTATGAAGCATGGAGTTCGTCTTCCCTTCACTCCCCTCTTGAGGACCGGAAGAGGCAGGGCCCAGGCATTTCCTTTCAATTATCAGTTATCAAGTTGTTGATCACCCATTCTTTGTAATTCACTGTAGTGGAAGAGACAGTTCCAATATCAGCTATATTGGTACAAGATATCCGACAATGATAAATCCCTCCCTTACCTTTAACATGGGAGTCAGTCTTATAGTTCTGTTGTACTAACCGTTATCACATCTTTAGAAAGTAAACGTGCCAAGTCAACCTTAACCTCGGTGTGTGCCAGACAAACACTTCAGTTTGTATGTTACGTGCAATCACGCGGTTATTCTTCTAACAGAAGGTGTGATTTGTCGTATTTAAAGCGGAGCAACCTCCTTGATTGGTGAACGGTCTCAAACACCCGACTTATCGTCCTTTTGCCTTTTGGTTGTTTTATTGGTTGGCAGTGTTCATAAACCCTTCATTGAATCTGACTGCTTCAGACTAAGAGCGGAGATTGATCAACTGCAATCAGGAAACAGAAGAAAATATTGTTGTTGTGCTCTAGAGTCCAGGCGGAGTGAAAGAAGTGTGTGTCCAACCTTCTCTATTTCATAAAACATTTTTGCTTAATCAGTTCAGGTGAGTGATTTCAGTACGATTTCTAACTAAAGGAAGATTTAACCTTAATCGGGATCTCAGCTCAATTGCTCTTAAAAGTCTTTTTCATCAAATTTTTATAGAACTACGTCTCTGTACATTAAAAGGCCGTTCAGTTCATATGTGTACCCAAAAGCATGCCTATCTACCAAATTCAAATGTGAAACTGCATGATGTTTAGTAGCGAATCTCCGTTCCGTTTTCAAAGTTGATAGAAATGGAAATTCCTTTCTTGGTTTCAAAATGAGCGTAAAATGATGAATACTTCAGCACATCAATTCTCCTACATGCTTCCCGAAAAGGACCTTATTCTTATCGGGTCCAAACAACGAAAACGTTCAAGAAATGCTTCAAAACATAGGTGCCTTTTCATAACTTAAATGGTCCCCCTCTATAAGCTATGGTCCAAATTTATATTTACTTCAAATTCGTTGGTATGTAAACTCTAAGCTATGTCTAAAGTATATTTGACA
The DNA here is from genome assembly GCA_025403585.1 of Parazoanthus swiftii. Taxonomy (NCBI): domain Eukaryota; kingdom Metazoa; phylum Cnidaria; class Anthozoa; order Zoantharia; family Parazoanthidae; genus Parazoanthus; species Parazoanthus swiftii. The sequence continues at coordinate 3,134 of JAOBYE010638296.1, forward strand.
CAAACTATTACAAGTCTTAAGCTCAGTACTTGTCTGAGGTGCGCTCTTAAGCTTGTTTAAACATTTTTAATAATACTGATAATAATAATAATAATAACAAAAATAATAGCAAAAATAACACCAAAAATAATAATAATAATAATAATAATAATAATAATAACAGTAATAACAAAAGTAATAACAATAACATATTTGAAGCGTTCTACAGGGTCTTAGTGCTTCAGTTTACCTGGGTAAAAATTATTGAAAATTACAATAAGTATCAGAGATTATACTATACAGCCTAATAACAATCTGATAACTAGCTATCTATTAATTGATGTATTATTAGTTTCAGCTTGAGGTGTGTTTATAACTTGTTCAATTATGTTTAAGGTATATTTACTATAAAGACTATTTTTTAGTTCAGCCTGAGGTGTTTTCTGAGGTGTTTTCTCAAACAGTGTTCTTAAGTTGAATCTCATTGTTCGTGGCCAGACAAGGTAAACATTCGAAAAAGTAATAGCTTACTTTGTAACTGAGCCACAGCCACTGGAAAAGTAACTTCTAACGTTTTACTGTATGTTGTTTACAGCTATTTAAAAAAAGGTTGTCAATACCGGAACCGAAAATAGCCTTGGGGGTTCATGGAGCACACACAGTTCATTGCTATTAGCATTGACTTTGCATAATGTAGAGTGTGGGTTCATCATAATATAATTATTATCACTTCTATCATTATCATTATAACTTACCACTAAATATTAGTGTACCCAAAGTTCCTTTCGGCTCCAGTGTCAACTATTGAGTTAAGACAATTTTTTTTAAATAGCTGTATGGCTGCTATGCTGTTCGCGTACCAAAGACATAAGTGACATACAAAAATGGCTGCCAAAAATGTAGTCTACAAATTTTGAAACCTGGGTTCAGTACTTTTTTCTTATCTTGTTATCACTTATTTTCGCGAGACTCAATTATCGCGATTTATACAATTTCGCGAAAAAAAGTTGCTGCGAAAAATAAAGACGTGAAATTTAGCGATCCATATAAAAACCTTTTTTTTAAGTTTTCCGCCTGCTAGGAGTGGTATATATACACGAGTAAGAGGAATCGAATTTCAGTTCAACGCATGTCCCTTGTCCTCGTCATCTTACTCATCTTACTGAATTAGCTCCTGCAGTTTGTTTTGGTATTAATTCTTCGACTTGAGCGAGTACTGCTTCTGGTACCCAGGATAAACTGGCAGCACCTTTGAGATAAATAGTGCCTCGGATGCTTGTACACTACTTTCATAATTTGGCCCAGTGACCATAAACAATCACTTTAAGTGGAGGTCAAGTTCCATGTTCTCATACATTTGCTGTATTTTGGCCCTACTATTATGAAAGTGGTCTATATCAGTTTACTTTTAAATAATGTTATATTACTGACTTTGTTGAACATTTCAGACAGTTTCTTGTTTCTTTTATATTCTTTTCTAGGTTTTCCCCCCTCCACAAAATCGACTTTCACGCCAATATCTGTGCCGTCGAGCGATTAAACATAAGCCACTGGCTTGGGAGAATGGGCGACCACTCCCAGCGCAACGACGTTAAATAATAAAGTTTAGTTTAAAGTTTAGTTATTCCGTCTTGGTTAAACAAAATACAGAAACGAAAGTTTAAAAAAACAATAACTAGTTACTTGATTCGCGAAATTTCATTACTTGAAAAACGGTTATTCGTCGAAATCGCGAAATTTAAGTCCCGCGAAATATTTCTACTCCAAATTCGCGAAACTAAAGTTGCGCGAAAATAAGATGATAACAAGGTACTATCCCATGATTTTAGCCAAAATCGATTTGGGGCACCAGACTGCAAATCAAAAAGGTTAGAATAACTGTCTACTACTACTTCAGTATATCTCGGGTTTCAGCCAGGATTTTTTGTTTACCTTTTCCAAAAGGCACTGCTGAATCGAGTTGCCACTTCAACAAGTCGTACTACGTTTGGTCTATAAGGAGGCGCAACTGCAAGTGAAGGAGCCACGATGTGTGAATCATCCCTGAGAACGTCGTACTTCTGTGCGCTGTTGACCGTTGTACTAACTGCAGCTGCGTCACAAACATGCGAGAAGATCGACCCTGAACTGTTCCCATCCTGTGTTAGCATAGGTCACGACCAAACTTTTAAGCTGCCCTCTTATGTTGACAAGAAGTTGATTTCGAGATTTCTAAACATTTCAAACGAACTCTCATTGAATTGTTCATCACCGTCCAAAGCCCCCGCAGCGGTGAGTTGTGCGACTTTTCTTCCACTCTGTAAAGAAGACAGAAGCACCGCCCTTCCTCCGTGTCGCAGTGTTTGTGCCGAGGCGTACCTTGGTTGCGCCAACATCATGTCAACACATAGGCTTGAAATCAACGCAGCCTGGTGTAATATCCTACCAAACACAACAGCCGCGTCAGGCGAATGCTTTGAGCCTAACAATTTCACTTTGACAGTAAATCAAGATGGTGAGTAAACTAGTTAGTTTTTGTCCTCTTGAAATCGGGATATCGAGCGTTGCGCTTTTTCGGAAGGGGTTTATGCCCACGGATTCATAGCCATATATACGGAGGTATTTTGAAAATTTTAAAATTTCAGTACTTGTTAGTAATGCCCGACAGATATGCTCATTTACGAGACAAGTTGGAAGGGCTGTACGCCATCCCTTTAGAGTTCATGTTTTATATAAGTGATATTTATTGATGAAGTATGTAGAGTTATGTTCCGAAGTCGTTTCCGTTAAATGGGATGAACTCTTTAACTCTCTCTCTAAAGTGCATTGCCCGAGTTTCCCCTAAAACGCCTTGGATGGTTAGAAGAATCAATTATGGCAAAATAAATAATTAAAAAAAATACTCTGCTGGATTTAAAACAAGAATAAGAGTACTTTCAGATCGCGAAGCTCTCGAAAAGACTCCCTATATTAGTTTAAGTTATCAAAATATTTTTATATACTGGACTCCCTGATCTATCTGGTGGCGTCTTGTTATCATACGTAATATATTTTAAGACTCATAGTTTGTTTTGACCGTCGTCAAGCTTCTTATTTTACATTCCTCAAATTAAAAGCCAAAGGTGCGGTGTTCAACGTCTATTCATCTATGCAAACAAAAGATGTATTTGTTGGTTTTAACATTTGAAATATGTTGCAGTTTAAGGTGTTGTTGTTGTTGTTGACTTCGTTGTCGATGTTGTTGTTGTTTTTTGTTGTATAGTTAGAGTCTATTTCTGGGCTGGAAGAGTTTAACTACTGGTTGCTGGTTCAATGCCATCAAAAGCTGACCTCGGTCAAATCGTCAATCACTGAGACTGCACTTGAGTTGACAATCGGATTATATATATAGCGGCGTAGCTACACACAATTCATTTAATCACAGCTTGACTATGCTCTTTACAAATAATCAACGAAAAAAATGAAAAATTATTCAATAACGAAAAAAGAAACTAGGCTGTTTGAAAGCAAACTTTATTATCTGCAAACTTTAGGGTTTTTCCCAATGTTTACTATAATGCACCATTCGCTAGTTCTTATAAAAAGCTGCAAGTAGTCGAAATCTGCTAAAACAATTTTTCTTCTATATCATTGATGTAAAAGTTTAATTCACGTAAAAAAATCAAATGTCAAATTAAAATTAACATAAAAAAGATTAATTCACTTATACAATAAGTATTGGGGATACGGCAATTTATTTTACCTGCAACGAAGCTTATTTCAATGCTGTTCAACCCCCTTGCGTAAAGTCTCACTCATTCTATTTGTTTCCCCTCAGATTTCGCATCAATGGGAAAATGCCACGAACGGTTAATTCCAGCGTGCGGAGACCAAGGGTATAGCCATACTATAATGTCCAACACATCACAGGCACGAATCTTGAAACTATTTTACAACACAACTGCCGACTTCGCCTCCCTAAATGCCTCTGATTATTCGCTCCCTCCGACATTCGAGGCAACGTTCAAGAAATTCCCAAAGTGTGAAGCCGCATTGAGGAAGATGTTTTGTTCGTTTTTTCTCCCGCCATGCTTTCCCGGAGAAACGAAGCGATACTACAGCCTTTGCCAATCCGATTGCAACACGATTTCAAGGGACTGTCCAGATTTTTGGCGGTATTTTCCCGAGGATTTAGAGGCTTGCGCCGAATTTCCAGACAGCAGATATGCACATGGGTTCTGTGCGCACACGTCATGGCCGATATCAACCCCGTTGTGGTTCCGTAAGTAAACTCCCTCCCCTCCCCCCTCCCATTTTCAATTTATTTCATTGTCTATTTTGGTGATTCAGACTGAATGTTCTTTTAATGTCTTGGGATTTTAATGTCAAGTGTTCTTATTTAACCTTGCCTTCCCTATGGGATACGGATACGGGGGGAGGGGGGTCGCTCCCCGCCCCCACCCCTAAGACACATTTTAACTCCAAAGCGAAAACAGCTATGTGACACTATGAAACTTCTGGAATTTTCCGAGAAGATATATATGGTCAATTCTAAGCAATAAAAATAAGACTGCCAGGCCCGTTTCAAACGTCGTGCTACAGTCGTGCAGAGTTAGTTCGACTGTAGTGCGACTGTCTTACGACTTTGGCTCGACTTGGTTTCAGACACCGATCTTACGTCGAGCTAACGCCAGACTCAGAGGAAATTTCCAAAATCCGAGATTTTGCGTTTTTGTTTATGAAGCAAACAATAGCGGCTATAGGAGAAGGAGACATTTACCACGAGAATATTGCTGTTCAGAACATCAGATCGGAAGACAAAGACTGAACACTTTAGTCATCTTGAGTCATTTGCATGTGCGCTTTGTTACTTTCATCCTGAATAGTTTATTTTCGACAGAAAAATTGTTGTCTGACGGATGTGTCAGTTCGTTTGATGCATCCGCAGGTAAAGACCTCCTGCAGACCGCCATCTTTGTTATTAGATGTGCTGCGTTTTGAAACAAGCCTTAAGCCGCGTTTACACTACACTGGATTGTTGGAACGCACGGCACAGATAAAAAAGGCTCACGTACTAATTTACTACCTATTTAGGTAGTCCAAGCATGGATAAATTGGTACGAGTACCACTTTTGTCCGCACCGTACCAACAATCAAGTGTGGTGTAAATGGGATTTAAGTACGCATGTTGCTAGCTATTGTAACTGATGCGAAAGTTGAAGTTAAGGGCTATTGGACCCCTTCCCGGTATATATTTGAGATCCAAAAAGCCCAGGTAACGGTAGGGTTTAAATTATACATTTGATTATAACGGAGTATTACAGTAAACTAGCTTAGTGTATATGTTTAGTTGTGGCTGCACCATTGCAGTAGTACCTGACATTGTTCATCTAAAAATATATTCCCTGAACTAGGCTGCAGCAATTTCCATTTGTTATACAATGCAATTACAATCAATTTTACATACAAAAAACATTAGCTGTAACACGCTCATTTTATAGCTAGTTGGTTTGCAGTAAAAGAAACAAATAACAGTGAAAACATGACTTTTTCCGTACATGAACTTGTACTGTATCTGAAAAAAGTTCTTCTCCTGAACCTCAGGTTTGTTCTTAGCATGTTCTTAAATTTTGAGCAAATCTCAGCCTCGTGTTCTCATAAAAAAGGTTGTTATAAAAAAGAATGTAGCAACTTTGTTGCCAAATTGAGCCGTTTTTAAACGAAAGCTACCTATATCTAGGGTTAATCGAACGATATGTTTAACATGAAGTTGATGTTACCGTTTAAAAGAAACTCCAATTTTGGTTAAAACGTAACCGTGATCTTTACAATTTTATCTGTGGTGTTTTATTCAATTGAACGCAGAGGTGAAATGCGCTCAAAGGATGGCGGGTATATGGTTTGGGAGGTTCAATGACATTATGTTTTGAAATCTTTTTTTTACTCGGGCCGGAGGCGCCGAGTTGAGGTTTCGGCTCCCTTTTTAATTTTTTATTAGTTTTTGTGTCGCGATTGTTCTGCTGGCCATTTTCTTTTTAAAACCAGCTTCCATTTAACTTCACCTAATTCATGTTTCCTTACAAAATAGTGCACGAAGTGTAGCACTTGAACAAGTGAAATCGAAGCATACGCTGTTTCAGTCTATTTTAAGCTAGTTGTTTTAAAGGCATATGGCTTGGCCCGAGTTAGGCTATTTAAGTAGCCTCTTGTTTTTTACTTCTGCAGGAAAAAGGGCGAAACCAGTTGCTCCAACTAAAGACAGCAAAACTAAACCTGGAGTCATCGCTGCTGCCGTGATTGTTCCAGTTGTTGTGTTGATTATTGTAGCAGTTGCTGTTGTGTTTCTGTGGCGAAGATATGGCGTCACCCTGGGAGCTTATAAGAAACAAAAGGATGACCTCGATTCAATAGTGACTGAGTAACAAAGAAGGGGACTGGTTTAAGCCGGAGCGGAAGTCCCCCAAATTGGCAAAGATTTGTTAAAACTTTAATAACTTTTCAATAAATTTAATTAGAAGAAGGCGTAGCTCAGTTGGTTAGTGCTTTCAGAGCTGAAGGTCCCTGGTTCGATCCACGGTGACTCCGACGTCTGTTAAGTCTTTCTTATGATCCGTGGTAAATACCCGTTAAACGGGGCACTGATAGAGGAAGGGGGTAAAGTGCGCACCGAGGGCCACAAGTTTATCAGTTAGTTACTGTCACGTGTTTCCCTCGTTAAATAAGGTCGCTATACATTTTTTATTTTGCTACCACGCCCCTAAACTTCAGTTGTACTTCCCTGACAAATTTACATTTAACTAACAATATTATGGACACACTATACTTGATTAGCTCTTAAGGTTTTATCGGGTGTCCATCCACTGGCCAACTTTCCCAATACTGTCATCGTTGTACATGTATTTTATCTATCAAACCAAGTGGAAATAAATTGTTACTGTTGTTGTTGTTGTAAACATTTTAAAAACACATATCAAATTAGCGAATAGCCGAGAGCAATTCAGTAAAATTTCATGGTCAGTTTTCTGTTGATCAAAATATAACCTCTCTGAAAGCAGAAGGCTTTACTTCTCATTAGTGCACAATCTAGCAATTCTTCTGCTGAAGTTTGACAATATTGTTCTTTGACCAGAACGGAGATTATATAGCAAATTTAAATGATTTTAGTTAACGGCTCATTAACGAGAATAAGGTTAATAAATATTAATTTCAAACTTTGTTATGATTGTCATGTTTAATGCACGCTCGCGCTTGAGTCCAGTAGAGCTAAATCAGCAACATCAACTGCCCAACCTAATACTAGTTTCGCCTTGAACGTCGGGGCCAGTGATTACAATTAGACGTCTGTCTACAAACAAAGTCTACTTTATAACTGAAAATTTCTGAATCTTGTAAGTCAAACTAGACACAAAAGTCATTACTGATGAAGAGCGGCGTCAAACCTTAAGCAAGAACCAAAAACTAAAATTGCTTTTTCACGCCATACTCTTTCCGGCTTGATATATTCTACTGGCTTTCCAATTTTTTTCTGAAGTCTACCGTTATTGCTTTGATAAGCCATCCCGGAGGTTTGTTAGTTTTCGGGTCTTCCAGAGGGAGAACTTAATATAAAGCTAGGCTAGAGGGGTTTATCAAAATGGGCTGCATGATAAACAAAGGTTAAGGGAATGGAGTCAATAGTTTTTCTCTGAAATGTGGCACCGTAGTTCACTCTGTCTATTAAGTTGGCACTAAAACCAGTTGAATTAATCAAACTGTGACAAACACAGGCTTTCATTTCATTTTCATTTTTTGCCATTTTTTTGATAGTTTACAAGTGATTATAACTGAGTTGTCAAGGGGGCCCATGGAAGCCATAAGGCTAATGAGAAGGACTACCTAAGAAAATTATCGACTTAATAGTGGAACAGTCGAATGACCGTCTGGCAAACTAATTAGCTAAACTTAGAACGATTCATTTTTAACATCGATAATAAGAATTACTTTGGATAAAGAAGGAAGAATATAAAGAAAAAAAGCAAAAGTACCAAAAAAAATACACACGAGCACTAAATGAAGTAAACCATACTTAATCAAGAAAAATTTCTAATACATGTTGTTGTATTGACGTACTTATTGGGGTGGTTGTCAGAGAGTGGGGTTTATTAGAAACTTGAACTTATAAGGGGGAAGGGGTGGCTTATTAGTGCATTCACGGTATATATAGCACAAGCTGTTAAGCATGTAACAAAATTCACAGATTACCCGACATTGATAGTACAAGAAAACTTTAAATTTACAATCAACTTTAATCGATAGAGCTATATACCGAAATTTACAAACGTAAGCACACTTATTTACCTTTAATTTAAAACAGTGAGATGTTACTGGTTTCCACTGTCCCTTGTGTTTGAAATAAATAGCGCAACAAAACTCACAAAAACATACAGCCTGTCAACAAGCTTTCTGTTTTCCCCCTCAATTTTTCTCTCTTTTCCCGCAGGAGAGCCTGTCAACAGGCTAAAAAAATAAAACTGACAAATAGAAGAAACGAAAAAGAAAAGCTTTGCACTCCTCCTCCATCGCACGACCAAGTTGCGGCAGGATGAGAAACTTGACAAAAGCCGGAAGAATGACGTGGCGGAGGAAAATGCCAAAATGCCAACATGTTAAAGTGGATTTTTCTAACTATCAGAATAATTCCACTATTTTTTAAAACCAATCATAAATAATTTGTTTATGTTATCTAGAAGATAAATCTAAACTGAACTCAGTGTACTTTAAGTCAAATTGCAGATACCATACAGTTTTAAGAATGAGACCATTCCGATCAAATATTGGCAAATGAAGTATTCAAGTCATGACAACACACTCTATTCTATAGGAGGATTTCACTTATTGTTATTAATGAGTCTACCAGCTACTGATTGGCTGTTCGAGACAAAGGTTTCTTTGTA
>JAOBYE010638518.1:0-12002 GCA_025403585.1 Parazoanthus swiftii
TGGGTTTTTACTATTATGACGTCATTATGACGTCATGGTGAAAAAATAGAAACACCAAGACAATACCAAAATGATACACTCATTAGCTTCTACCTACCTGCCAAGTTTGGTAACTGCAGCTTTAATTGTCTTGGAGTTACGGAAGGGGGGGGTTTGACGCCCCCCCCCAGTCCAGGGAAGCCCAAAAAAGCCCAGTCTGAATAGGGTTAACCATGTATCAGAGATTAGTTGTGCTGACTCCACTGAAGAGAACTTTCCGGCTTGATACTCATGTGATAACCATCAAATTGGGTGACTTTTCCTAAAATAATTTGGAGGACAGGATTCTAGAAAAAATGTTGCCTCAAGGCGTCAGGGCATTACTTGTTGCAGCACCGTTTTCTACACCATGTAAGTCAAATCTTAACTGTTAAGTATTTTCCTCAGATATCTATGACATCATTCAAAAAAGTGCTAATTCGATTGTTCGTTTGTTTTGGAATAAGATTAACATTGAACGCGATTTGCGTCATAAATGTTGCACGATACAATCCGTGCACTGTGTCAAAATTAGAAGCATTTCCTGTTGAATTTGTGTTTAAAACGTTGCGACAGCTTAAATAGAAAGACTAAGTGGCATTAATCAAATTTCAATGCAAGGATTTTAAATGAAACATCAGTGTTACAGTTGATGAACTAAGATGAGGTTTGGACAACAAACATTCCCCGAGAAAACAAGGGCAAACTGAGATTCTATAAGAAAAAATTCATTTAGGTTAAAAGAGTAATTTTATTATCAATTTATGAATTTTCTTTCTTGCTTTCCAAGTCAGACGCATTAGTAACTTCTTTGCTTCTGATCGCAAGTTCTGTAAAAACTAGAGTTTTTTGCTGTTATAACGTCATCATGAGGCATTGATGACGTCATAGCCAATCAAACTGCATTCGTTTAGCTGCCTTAACATTTTCAGTATTTAGAGGTTGCGACCGTTTTTGGGTTATGCCCCTGCTCAACGGTACAGATATTGGCGTGAAAGTCGATTTGTGGAGGGAGCAAAACCAGAAAACCAGGAAAAAACCCTCGGCGTCAGAAGGAGACCGACAAATCTGACCCCACATGCGAACCCCAGGGCTCGATCCTGGGTCCACAGAGGTGGGGGCACGAGTGCAGTGTATGTTATAAAGTGTGCTCTACTCTACTATAATATACTGTTATATAATAAAATAAAATGTACTCTATTGTACTGTATTGCATTGTGATATTGTGTTGCATCCTATTTTGCGCTGTCGTGTACCTGCCCAGCTGTATGGACTCCACCACATAAGTGTTGTCGACACAACCGTCCCTAATCTTGACAGTCCTGTACTGGAACTCAGGCCATTCATCCTCTTCGTCGCTCTCCTCCTCCTCTCCATCTTCAACTGTTAAGACATACCAAGCATACATCAGCTCTACCTTACCCTCACACGCCTACTGTACTTGAGAAACTTTCTTCAAATTTAAGAAATGTTCCACGCTTAGCGAGCGTCTTACAAGATATGGATGCACACGGGAAGTTGGGAGAGCACGAGAGAAGCGTTCGAGTGGCACGAGGCGAAACCGAATGCTTCTCTAGATTCTCGAGTGCTCTCCCAACTTCCCAAGTGCATCCATAACTCGATAGACGCACAACTAAAGTATGGATTATTTCTTCTAGAACATTGCCTCTGTCACTTTAAGCAGTATTTATAAGAAAAAATACACACAAGCCGATAACGTACAAAATTCTCCTAAACCGTTCTGAGTGTTTCGATTTGTTGAACGCGAGCACGTGATTTAATAGCCACACAGGCGTGCGTCTATCGAGTTATTGATGCACGCTCGCGCCATACAAAAAGCGCGCGAAAAATTGCCAGCCATGTTCTAAACATTATTTTTGCATCAACTATGTAGGTTTTAACTGTATATCTCAAGTAGGATTCATCCATTTATCAACCAAATATCTAACATGAAACTGTCTTGAGTCAGTTTAGTTCTAGCTGTAAGTCAGTTGCAACTCGAAAGTACGTATGGTTAATGGTAGGGAGTCAACAACCTAAATAATACAAAAAATACTTCAGATAGGAATCAACCAAACTCAAATAAGATAAAATGTGTAAAACATATAACCCCTTATGTTTCAATCAGAGGTCAATGATAGGTTAATTGTTCATTTGAATTATGCATAAAACGTTTGGTTCGGCGATACATGTCAAAACTACACGTATAAAATCTTATGGATTAAAACCTTGCAGGTGACGTTTGGTATTTACCCCCCCCCCCCCTCCCCCCTGCAACTTAGAACTGCAACCTCGAAAGTGAGCTCAACAAATTCTTCCTTGGAAGCACCAGTAAAAATTCAATTGTCTCATAACTTTCGTCTTGGATTTAACAACGTCTAACAATGACATCATAGGTGGCGTTTTGTGCTGTGTTTTGTGCTCGGCTTAAACAAATCTAAAATTATGCCTTTTGTTAATAAAACATAATTTTCAGAAAACCAGCTTCCCCTGACTTCTCACCTTTCACGAGAAGGTTGCCAGCGGCGGTGACTCTCCCGGCAGCGTTAGAAGCTACACAACAATATTCTCCGGTATCGTCGTCTTCGCATTCCGATATCACCAACGAGAACAGTCCGTTTCCATCGTCAGTAAATTTGTACCGAGGCCCTTCCTCGACATCCCCGCCATTCTTGTACCAGTCAATATCACAGTTAATATCTCCGCTGACAAGCACTTCGAACGCCACAGACTCTCCTTCGTAAACTGACACATCGCCGAACTCCTTCTCAAAAACAGGGGGGTCAACCGAAGGTGCAGGAAGTTCAACAGTGAGGTCACAGGCAACGGTGGCCCTCCCGGCTTCATTTGACGCAACACAACAATACTCTCCTGTATCATCATCTTCGCACTGTGTGATAACCAGTTTATAATACCCGTCTCCTTCGTTGATAAACGCATGTCTTGAATCCACCTCAACATCCACGCCGTTCTAATTGAGATGATAAGCAAAGTTAACAATAAACCATTGTGTCTTATAAATAACACGGAAGACGAAGTCGAAAATTTTGAAAATGCTATTACTACTTTTAAAGTTACCACTTTAATTAACCGAAGAAAATAAACTCTTACTTCGTAGATTTTGACAAAGTGAAAATTGCATTGATTAAGACCTTTTCAACAATTTGTTGAAAAAAACTGAGGCAACAAGTCAACGCTCAACATTGAAAGCTACTTATAAAAAGAGCATAAGAACATTAACTTTTTTCTCCCCGTTAAGTCAAGGCAAACGTTTTTACTAGAAAGAGAGTAGAAGGAATTGTTACGTTTTATGTTTAAAATGTGTTGCCACAATATAGTCTTGAAATCAACAGGGAAAGTGGTTCGATCAAGGGTTTCATGCACTTAGGTAATGATTCTAAGGACATACAGGTTTAGCAAGATCTATAAACCTACTGAAAAATCGAGTTTGCTCTATCAAAAGGCTAGAGCTCGAAACGTAAGCTTTACATCCCTTGCAGCAATAAAAACATACCATATCAAATCTCCTTGGTTAAATCACGTGTTTAGCTTATTGTCAACGCAAAAACAAAGACAGTTTTAAAACAAGTCCACCAAAAAGAAGAAAGTTTGTTTACCTTATACCACTCGATGACGCAGTTTGGAGCGCCGCTGACCAACACCTCAAAGGTCGCCGTGTCATCTTCATTGACTGTAACGTCATTTAGCTCTTTCTCAAAGACAGGGGGAAGCACCTCAGGTGCTTGAATTTCAACAGTGAGTTGAGAAGCAGTCGTAACCTTGCCGTAGTTATTGGACACAACGCAGCAGTATTCTCCTGTATCATCGTCTGTGCTGTCTGAGATAACCAATGAAAACCTTCCATCTCCATGATTGACAAGACTGTGCTTCTCCCCTTCAGCAACTTCCTCGCCATTTTTGTACCACTCGATGGTACACTTAGGGTCACCGCTGACCACGACTTCTAAGTTTACTGTCTTAGATTTCTTCACTGTAATGTCTGTAAGTTTTTTGTCGAAAGTTGGGACGACTGGTTTGCTAAGATCTAGAGTAAAACAAAACATTTCGGTAATTAGTTTGAGTGATCTGTTTTTCTCTGTTTTATATTTTGTGTGATTAAACCGTCGCACATAGGGCTTACTAAACATCCTTCAACAAAATTTTTTTTCAATTTCCACTATTTCTATGACTTTCAGCAAAGAGACCTTCGTCTCAGCGCTTCAATGAGGAACAGGTAGTTCATTAATTTGTTCCTCCTCTTACTCTTGTTAAAAATCCATACAGTAGTGAACTTTCTAATTTTTCTATTTTAGAGTATTCATATTTTTTGACACACTCAGTCCAAACGATGAACCAAAAACATGTACGGGTTCGCAGAGAAACCCTCAAACGGTTTTTCTTAACCCTATTTTATACGAGGAGGCATTGAAAGTGCCAGCGCCGTGTGCCCTATCCAAATTCTCTAAAGAAAAAAAAAACTTAGTTAATGGCAGAACTCGAAAGTTTTGTAAATTTTCCTAAAATCTATTAAGCAACAATTTAAGGTGTTATAGTTGAGTTTTTAATAAACGTCTTTCATTGGCAACCAGTATCCGAGTGACATGTCAACGAAATTATTTTCTGAAGTTTTCCTGAGTTTTTCTTGTATATTAAATTTGTTGCATTTTTTCTTTGAGTTGAAGAATATCTTGAAAAACTTCTTTTCATTAAGACCCTGTTACACTGCGCAATTTTCTCAGCAACTTGTCTCGCAATGCTTGAAAACATAGCGTTGCAAGTTGCCGAAGTTGGGTGTTACACTACAAATCGATCTCAGCAACTTGCAATGTTTTTGGCCAGGTTAATTAAGCTTGTTCTTGTATCCAGTTCCTCGGAACGAAAAACAAGAAGTGTGCGCATGCGCCCTTGTTGAAACTGCGTAAAATTGCGAGAAAAGTTGCTGGAGGGGTGATACACTGTGCAATGGTGCTGCCAGTTGCTGCAATCCGTTGCGAAAAGTAGAGCTGAGTTCTACTTCGTGCAACGCTTCGCGCAACAAAAAAATTGCGAGACAACCCATGTTACACTGTGCAATTCTCCGGCAACTTGTCTCGCAACAGCATTGCGAGACAAGTTGCTGAGAAAATTGCGCAGTGTAAAACGGCCTTTAGTTTTCCACTAATTTTTAGTCGAACAAGACTTTTTAGCTGAAGTCATAAAATTCAAGATGGCCGCCAAGATAGGTGCGAAAACTCCAAAATGGTGCGGGCTTAATGACATCATATGTCCACAAAAGAGAAGACTAAGAATTTTACATACCCTCTAAGTTTTGTTGTGCTCTCTCTAACAGTGGGGAACTTTTTCCCCCTAACCACGACCCCAATGAAGTCTAAGTAAAACAGGGTTAAAAGACCGCTCTACTTGAATGCTTACCGCCTGAGTTAATTGTTTTCTCCTTGTTTTCTGTCGTTTCACTGCGAGACTCTTCACCAGACTCCGTATCTTCCCCTTCGCTCTCGGCAGCTTTTAACGTTTTCAAAGATGGGACCATGGACGGCCGAGAGCCACTGCGCATGCCTAGCAACGAAGTGACGGACGAAAGACGCCGCACTGCAACCAGTGCGTTGACGGATTTCTGCAACATTACAAGTTTTAGTAATTTACAGAACATGTGTTTATCCATCAATGTTAACAAATAGACACGTATAGCAATAAGTAGACATGTTTGTAGAAATTCAGACAAGAGATTTGATGCATTCTGAGTAGACATTATGTGTCTTGGCCGTACGTAAATGCAAGTTGTACACGTTCGCGCAAATTTTGTCCTTCAAACTTGCGCTCAACTCAAGCTTCGTTTGGTTATCGATGAAGAACTTGCATGGGCTCGCGCTTAAACTTGAACTCGCTCAAAGTCGATGAAAGTCAATGCAGGTTAGCGGCCAAACGAAATGGAAGAACTCAAGTTCCTGCGTCAGAAAGTGTAATTTAGCTTTATGATATCAAACAAATTCCTTTTGTTTACCAGCTGGTGAACATAATATAAATGCAAAAAATGTTGGTGTGTGGAAAGAGTGTACGATTGTACAGTACACAATGAACAAGGCGACCTTTCTTGAAAAATCTGAATGTTGTCTGTAATCAGGAAGACGAAGTGTGCGACAAAGCAAGCTCACACCAGAACTTTTTGTCTTTATTTACATATTGTTCCAAAGGGGAAGGACCAACATACCAAGAGTTTCTCTGTCCAAACGAAATACGCAAGTAAATGTTTCTGTAAGGTAACCAAGTTTAAATGTGGTTCTTAGCATTTAAAAATCGTATGCTTATGCTGACAACAAATTCCATAAACCTCGCATTGTTTAATATGTGAATTAGGAAAAGCTAGATTTTTGTTTTAGTTTTTTTTTATCTGTCTTACTATAAAATAACTGCATAAAGTAAACTTTTACGTAAGTTTTGCACCTGTGCAGTTCAAACTCTCTATCATGAAATAAGAAAAGATCTTCATTACCTGCCATCTTCGCTTGGCGAGAAACTGTCTTAACTTTTTGGTGTTGAGTTTAACAGAACTGGAGCTCATTCTTGTCTGTGGTGTAAAACGGATAACATGCAGGTTAGACCTTGAAATGAATATATGAAATTCATATATTTGTACTGCGGATATACATTTTTAGCAAATGAAAGATCACCGCAGTAACGTACTCAACTTAAGCAGTTGAGAAAATAAGGCCTGAAAAAAAATCTTCCCTTTCTACGGGTATATTACGAACTCACAAGTGATCAGCTCCCAGTTGGCTTGATAGCTCAGTTGGTTAGAGTGCTGCACCGGTATTGCAGAGGTTATGGGTTCGATTCCCGTTCAGGTCTGAATTTTTTTTTCAGGCCTTATTTTCTCAACTGCTTAAGCTGAGTACATTACTGCGATGATTTTTCATTTGCTTAAAAAGGTTAAACCTTATAACCAATAGTTGAAAGAAACGCGTGAATTAGTATTGAGATATGGAGGTATCTAAGATTGTGTGGTTTGCTAAAAAAAAGGGTTGGTTTTTGCCGTTGAGTTGGGTGAAAAGCTGACGCTTTGAGCAGTAGCCCTTCGTCAGAGCAGACTAAGCCGGGCGCTGTGGGAAATTTCTGGTTTAGTAACTGGGCATTAGTTTGTGCTGATCGAAAAATCAATTTCTGCTATTGGTTGTAATTTGCAGCATGTAATTGGTTGTGCACATCCTTTTTGCATGTAATTGGTTGTGCACATCCTTTTTGCATAGGTCAATTGGTTCTGCAAATTTCTTTGTGTTCATTAGATCGGCCTGCATGGAAAATTCAGGTGTTTTACAAAAGAGACTTGTAGTGTCTTAAGAGGCACTGGTTTGGAAGTTATTGCGAATCAGAATTGCAGTTGCTATGGCAATAAGGAGAGCAGCATAATCCGGTACCAATTTGATTTGAAATTTTCCACAGATAAATTCTGGAAAAGGTCAGAAAGTGTCAGAAATGTAGCTTGTATCGCTTCGCGGCAGCGTTAGGATACGCCTTGGGAAGCCGATTGAGCTCCTCCACCCCGTAAAATGGGCTTAAGGTTTCATCAAATCTTCCGAATGATAGAGTGGTTAAATGCTTACGTCACCACGACGACGACCAAATTTGTAAATCACCGTACAACCAACATGTTCTCAAACAACAACAACAACAGAAGCAGTAGCAGCAGCAGCAATTTAATTGGCACTCCTTATGCTAAATTTGGGGGGGAAACTATCAAATTTGAAATACTGATCAAGCTAAATGGCTAGGCCAAGCGATAATTTGTTGGAAATATCAGCTTCAAAACAGAATGCCTCAATACACAGTTTACTAGAAAAGCTCTGAGAAAACAACTCAGTAAACAAGCAATACTTCCCAGTAATGTAATGAGCATTAAATACATGTATCTCTAAAACAAGATCATTTTTTTGCTTTGTAAAACTAAAAGCTTGGCGGGTTTAGCAACTTACAGTTATCCACTCGTGTTGCAAGCATTGAGACACCGTCAGTCGCCCGCTGTAGGATGATGGAACAATAAATCATTTAAAATTTCCAATTGTTATTTCAAATAACAAAAACAATACTTTCAAATAGTGGGAGAGACGAAGGAGGGGTGCGGTCACGGTGGAAAAGAAAACCACAGAATTAAAATTACAGTCAGATCCAGTTCAATCGTTGCATTGGTATCAACGCTCAGCAGAGAAAGACCCACATAAGTTCCTCTTGAATTGGAAATTCTCAAACAAATTCTACAAAATTTTCAAAAAACTAAGATTATCGTTTTCAGGGATAGCACACTAAAGCAAATAATTGTCAAGTCTAACCTGGGTTTCTTGACAATCAACTTGGACATAAAATCCTTGGCTTGTTCGGAAATTTCGTCAAATGCTTCATCTTCGAAGTCCCACTGGGCCGAAGTAACATTAGAAAGTGTTTCGTTATCGTCCTCTCCCATCAAAGGCGACAGACCACTCAGTCTGAAAAGGAACAGGAAAAAATGCCATCAATAAGCTGTATAACAACAATGTATATACAACTGCAGGTTCTAAAGCTGCCGTAAACAGCCAAAACCTCACCAAGGAGCCCAAAGTTGCACTAAGTAGTCCAAATTCGCGACTCGGGTTGGGGGTGTGGGGCTAGAATTTTCCTAGTACTGCAGGTATAACAACCAAATCTGGTGGCTTCCCTCAAAATCTATTGGAAAACAAGATTCTGGAAAATAATATTTCGGCAAGGGTGTATCACATGTTGCCATGGCAATGCATGTTCTTGGCGTCATGGTTGGTATCAATAGTTTCGCCAAACATTTCAAACCAAGTGGTAAATCCATCTTGGGACATTTTTTTGGTGTTGCGCAATACTTTGTAAGAAATCCAAGATGACGGCCGTGTGTACTTTCGGAAGCGTTTCTTTTAAAAGTTTCTTATTTAAATATCTTGTGAACAAAGCAAAAATGATTGAATGGCAATATATAAAGTCAATATACTCACAGAATGTATGCTATTACTCCAACGCTCCTGCAAATCGATGAAAAAATAATTAGTAATTAGATGTGCCAGTTAGTACGTATAGGAAATCGTTCCGAACTTAAAATTTGGGCTCGGAATGCGGAATACTTTAGGAGTAATGGGTCGTCAGTAACCTACAATTTTATAGCGAATTCTGCGGCTAGAGGCAACTTTTGTTTTTACTGAGCCTTTTTCCTTTGTGGACACTTTCTGTTGAAATTTATGCCATATTATACGAATGAGGTAAGATTTATCCAATGCCGTCTTATAAGAGTTCTCCTGTAATAGTAATTTTTTGTTTTACCAAAAAACAATACAGCTGGAACTAGGTGAAACTAGAATGCTTTCGAACGTTTTTGAAATCTTTGCAGCTTGACATTTTTTGTATAGGAAGCTGCAGTCTTACTTCAAAAGACATTTGAACATTAAGATGTAGCAGTAGTACTAAACGTTTTAGCCTGTATTACAAAACGTAAGTTGTAAGGAAGTGCATTGGGCTGAAGATTCGACTAAAAAAACGTAGCAAAGTAAGAATAGTTCAGTTTTGTATTCGTAGCTGCCGCTGATTACGATGATTACAGACTCGTTTACTCAGCGTTAGCCTCGACTTGATGTTAAATATTCATAAATACCAAATGAGTGTAGAGCCATTTACAACTCTGTGTATTGTCAGAGGCTCGGACTTCTAATCGTTCGCGCTAGTACTTATGTATATTCAGCACCAGGTCGAGGCTAATGCTGAATAGCGAGTCTGTGATCATTGTAACCAGCGGAAACTACAAATAAGAAACTGGACTGTTTGGAACTCGCCCCAAGTCAGACTCACCACATGTCAGTCGCGAAAGTAATCGTGTCAAAGTTCACTGCTTCTGGCGCTGCAAGTGGAGAGCAAAGAATGGCTTAAATTCATAAGTTGTTGTAATTACAATGTGGTAACTTAAATGCTCTCTTCATCCTTCATGACAAAATAAGAAGCATGCTTTTTGGGTTCTAAGCTTGAAAATGTAATGTATATATTTTTCTGTCTAAGGTGAATAAATGATAGGTGCAAGTAATAAAACAAGTCGTATGTGTGACGAACCAAATAGACCCTATGCATCATGAATGGCGGCTATTTTCATATTCTTTTGTTTGCATTAAGTAAAAAATCAAAAGAATATGTTAACCTGAACGAGGCTAGTGAGGCTAATTTAAATACAGACAAAAGAATATTTAAAATGCCGCCGTTTATGCATAGGGTCTATAAAATGGTGTAATATTTACTCAGTGTGCAGACAAAAATGTATATACGTAGGTTAAGCCCGGGGGGGGGGGTTACTTCCTATAGTTGGATGTCAGGAGAGCTCGTCGTATTTTTTTAGGGGTTGAAATTGGCAATCTAAAAACGTTTATTGGATTGTCAGAGAGACTTACACATGAATTCGGGAGTTCCTCTCAATGCTTTCATCTTGATGCCCTCCTCGAGTTCCTGAGCCAACCCAAAGTCGATGAGCTTGATGTCCAGACTGTCCTTGCTGACGCACACAATGTTTTCAGGCTGTTTTATCAATCAAGATGTTAAGATATTGTACACGGTGGCCCTGGCCAAATGTAGGTGCAAACTGTTGCAGGTCAGTGCAAGTTTTAACTTTCCAATTGGCGTTTAACTTTTCAGTTTCATTTGGCACTGATGCGCGATGAACTTGCATTCAGATTTGAGCTCGGTCAAGTCGATGCAAGTCAATGCAAGTCCATGCAAATTGGTGGCTAAAACGAAGCGCAAGTTGTACCGAATTGCATTGATTTGCATCTACTTTTAGCCAGAGCTAAGAAAATAAGCTGTAAAGATTGAAATTAATGTCGCGTGAGGTGATCGGGAAGATTTACATTATATTATGTGATGTTATGTCACGCCACAACAGTTTATGTCATATGAAGCCCTGTTATGTCGGACCATGTCACGCCTTGGCATATCACATCACATCAGGTCCTGACATTTCAGGTAAAGACAAGACAAGTCATGCTATATCAGTTATTATCAGGTCATGTCACGCCACGCCAAGGCACGGCACGTTACGTTACCATTCTTCGAGTCACTTCATATCAATTCATGTCTCGTCACGTCATTCTAGCTCATGTCGCAGGTCGAGTCATGTTTTGTCGTGTCGTGTCAGCTCATTTTATTCCATACTCGTCCATGTCACGCCACGCCACGTTACGCTATGTTACGTCAGTCATGGTGACGTCACATCATGTTATTTCACAATTTTTGTAAGGTTATAATGATATAACACTTAATCATGGTGTACGTCAGGTCAGCAAGAGTCTAGCCGGCAAGTCATGCTGATCACGTGAGTCACGCCACGTCACACCAAATCGTGCTGTGTTGGTTCGTCCCTCACCTTAAGGTCGAGATGTACAATGTTTCTGCTGTGCATGTACTGTAACCCTTGCAGCAGTTGGTTTATGTAGTATGAGGCATCCTTTTCAGTTATAAAGTCACACTCGACCACTCGGTCAAACAGCTCCCCGCCCGACACGCTGAGGGAAGAAGCAGAGACGAGGCTATTCGTGAGAGAATGGAGAGGAAATAGCCGATTATAGATGAGGAAAACTGTATGGAACGCTAGATTCGAGCACCGACAGACAAAGCAAAGATATCGGTTTGGAGAGTAAAACAGCTTCCGACAATTGTCACGTTTCACTTCAATGTCACAGTTTGTTTATATATTTCAAACTCTCTACAGAAGTCTCCATATTGCAATTTTGGAACTTAAGTTTAAAAATTAAGTGATAATGTTGTTTACTAACATTTTCGATAACATAATAAGTGGACGTTACTAAAACCGGGAACGGGGAACGGTCAATATAAGTCAGGGAACGGTCGAAATGAGTTTGGAAGTGTGAGAAAAAAGAGAGAAATTCCATAGTGGTTCCAAAAATACATTACATTACTTCGGGGGGGGGGGGGGAGGGGGACACCGGGAAAAATAACATCAC
>JAOBYE010638740.1:0-10055 GCA_025403585.1 Parazoanthus swiftii
CCTCCTTTCCTCCCTCCCTCCCTCCCTCCCTCCCTCCCGTCCTTCCTACCTTCTCTCCTTCCTTCCTTCCTTCCTTCCTTCCTCCCTTTCTCCCTCCCTTCATTTCTTCCTTCCTTCCTTCTTCCTTCCTTCCTTCCTTCCTTCCTTGCTTCTTCCCTCCCTCCCTCGCTTCCTTCCTTCCTTCCTTCTTCCTTCCTTCCTTCCTTCCTTCCCTCCTTCCTTTCTTCCTTCCCTCACCAAAATATTTTATTCCAGCAAGATACAATTTCAAAAGTTAACTTCACTCACTCCAAAAGCTTTCTGTTGGGTAAACTGCAATCTCTGTCAATTCTGTGGTCTCCAGAGAGCGGAAGTAGACGGAAATTTTAGCAAAACGTTCTCTGAAGGAAGAAAATTCATGTTAGACTTCAGCTATCAGTACCAATTTGTCAGTACACGTAACTTATTGTAACAATTGCTTTTATTGGCAAACCCCACAAAGCACTTGCCCTCTCCTGATATACATATATAAATAGAAACAATGTTAAAAAGAATCAAATAGAGCTCAGTTCTAATTCCCAGTTCATCACACGGCCGCAATCTATAAAAAGCCATTAAGTTTTTAATGAATTCTAAACTGACAATCTCAAAAACCAAATTTAATAGACAAACGCATTGATGGCTTTTTCAGTCGTTCAACTTTACGGTAACGCCAACTATTACGGATACACCTCTTCGGACTTCTTCGTTTTAATACTGCTGCGGATCTTTTTAGCCGGGGGTGGGGGTTTGTGCGTGTGTTCCTCGTTCCTCTTCCATTGCTTTTTCAAAACCACTTAAGAAATGAGCAAGTTCAGTTTCATGATTAAAGAAACGCGCTTTGCGGGAAATTGATTTTTCTAGAAGCTTGATGAAGAGTTAAACTCACCTGAAATCTCTCTTAAATGTATTTATATCAGCGGAAGCATTGAAGGATTTTATAAGCCTTGGCCAAGAACTTCTTGTGGGAAAGTACGAACTGGAGAGGTCAACATTAAAGGAGATCCTTTTACAAGGTTTGGGGCAAACTCTTAGTCCTGGAAAAACTCCATAAACTGGAAGTAAACGAAGTAGTATTAATGAATAATTAACTTAATCTGCATATAGTTATTGAAAACTAAGCAAATATACACTGCTTTTTGTTAACCCAACCGTAAACGCTCTTTTTGAACTCCGTGTGAATGCTATATATATATATATATATACTAGCATGTGAAGTACATTCAATACTCTCATTGATAGCAGGTCGCCTATAAATAGGTGTTTGACGGGACCACCCTGAGGAATACAAGTTTCATATTATTTTTGAATAAATGTTTTTATCTATCTATCTATCTATCTATCTATCTATCTATCTATCTATCAATATATCTATCTCTCTAGATCTATCTGTCTGTCTGCCTATCTATCTTTCAAATTATCACTTAATATATTAAAAACTAGACGTATGGTTATTGGCTCTAGACAAAGAATGTAAAGGTTTGACTTTGAGGAAGATTTTGAAACATCCGTGGCGTCCATATTGATCAAAATCTCATTTGGGCAAAACGTGTTGAAAGCATAATTTTGAAGACTGTTCGCAACATCCCTAACTCTAGACAACAGAATTGCAGTATAAAGATCAATCATAGAACCTTATTTTAACTACTACTCTGCCGGTTACATGAGTCAGAGATAACGTTGTGGATACTTTGTCA
Source organism: Parazoanthus swiftii (assembly GCA_025403585.1). Classification (NCBI taxonomy): domain Eukaryota; kingdom Metazoa; phylum Cnidaria; class Anthozoa; order Zoantharia; family Parazoanthidae; genus Parazoanthus; species Parazoanthus swiftii. The sequence continues at coordinate 1,716 of JAOBYE010638740.1, forward strand.
AACAAGAGGCTACGCCGTAGCCTGACTCGGGCCCGGTCTTCCGTAAATTTGAAATAGATAATTCGATTATCTTGTTTTTTGCAGTTGGAAAGGAAATATGAACGAGCCGTGCATAGAGTAAATTGAGAATCCATGATACTGAAAAGGCCTGCAATTATCTACTAGATTGTTTTTAATTATATCATGATTCTATGCTATTACTCTTGTGGTTTTTGCTGATATGATCAGTATTGTTCAGTTTTGAAAAAAAAAAACAGAAAAGAGAAAAAAAAATTAGCGAGAAAAAAGGTCAAGATGCATCCACCGGGAATCGATTCCGCGCCGTGTTGATATTGATGCTTGATCAAGTCGCCAGTCCTCTAACTACTGTGCCACTATGCAAGCTGACGCACTTGCAGGACAATCGCAACACAAAAAATAAAAAATAAAAATAAAGAACGGAGCCGAAACCTCAACTCGGTGCCTTCCGGCCCGAGTAAAAAGCTGCAACGACTTCAAAATAGAGCTGCTCGCATTGTCTCGGGTTCACCATATTCAGTACGATCTAAAGAAAAACGGGAACGACCAGATGGTCGTCATTACATGAAATACGTAAACAACAAAGCAATTACTATGTATAAAATCGTTCACGGCCACGCCCCTAGTTCTTTAAAAGACATGTTCACTTAACAACAAGTTTAAATAATAAATAGACTTTGGAATTCAAATTTAAATCTAGAATTTCCGCAAACCCCAACTATGCATTTAAGAGGCGGCTTTTTATTTGCTTGGGTACAGATTTGGAATTCACTTCCAAATCTACCTATCCATCTAGACAGCATTACCTTTCTCAGAGAGACATCCCAAATCGCCGATGGTGCAAAGTTTCGTCTGCTTCGTCTCTGTAGAATTGCATATAATTGTTAGACACGATGAGTTAAGTTTTGAAAGAGAAAAAATCTTGATTCGATTTGTTCTCTTCCAAATCTGTTTGATTGAATCCACAACAGAATTGCAATAAACGAATAACGCGCTGTATGAATTCGCCAGAATTGGGTCAGTTTACAACAGTTATCTTGTTTGACTTTGAAAGAGAATTATGTTATAAATAAACGACACAAAATGATGTTTGAAATAGTATGTGAAAAGTCAGACAAACATAAGAGGAAAAGTAGCTCTTTTTCAGGATAGTTTGCTCATTGTGATTTTAAATGCGTTCTTTCTGATACCCTGAAACCAAGCTCTAAGAAGAGAATCTGTTACATGTAAAAAATTCTCAAACTGTACGAAAAAGTTAGTAAAGCACCCAAAGCCAATAATTTGATTGGGAATAATCTATGGTGTCGGTCTTGCACAACTGTTCAATGACCAATCCGAGATAACAACAACGACAACGTTAAAGCTAAAAGTGATAATGATAACAATGACAATAATGATGATGGTTCTGGTAACGTTAACAATAGCAGTGGATGACAAAATGACAATAAAAAACAATAATGATAACGATAACGATAACGATAACAATAACGATAACGATAATGATAATGATAATGATAATGATAACAATAATGCATTTAGCAATGTTAAGCCCGAGGTGGGGGACCCCGGGCATATGTGGGGCATTTGAACTCTATTGCCTTCCCCACCCTAGGGAGTTTGACTAAGAATATGGGTCCCAGGGTGGGGATGTTTGCTTTTTTTGTATTTATAGACTGAGAAAATAATACCTGCAAAATTGTATCACTTGAAATGCAAGACTTGTATAGCTCAACATGGTATACAGCCCGCTTTGTTTCTGTAATACTGAGACAATTATATTCGATTTTAGCACTTTAGATGCTAGATTTGTTGATTATTTTCCTCGGATTACACATTTAGCATTAAAGGAATTAGTAAAAGAGTAAAAAAAGCTTGGCAGTTTATATCAATGATTTGTAAGATATACACAACAACGAATATGAAATTTAGGGATATTACTTCCCCAAGGTGCCGGGGATATTTAATCTGACTTGACCAAATTTTGGGGCCCCAAGGTGGGGAACTTGACCAAAAATTCTTCTGAAAAATCAAATGTCCCACATATGCCCGGGGTCCTCCCCCCCCTCGGGTTTAACATTGATAGATGCATAACGTTTAACAATTACGATGAAATCACCTGTTAGAGAACAGTTGCACTTCGTAACCATGCGATTAGTCATAAATTCTTGTCCGCACCGTGTTTCTGAATAATTGGTCTTGTATGTACAATTTGACTTGAACGGTTCGGGTAGGAAAGTGGCCTGAAAAGAACAAAATAACAATTAACGTGTTTTAGGCCACATATCATAGTATCATCAATAATTGCTATATTTGGAGCTGATACTTCGGCTGTACGGAATAATGTTATACGACTGACGGTTCCCTCGTTTCAAAATCTCCCTTTACCCTTAAAGGTTAAGTACAAGTCTCTTCTAATAAGCCTATATTCTTTCGGATCTTTCTGCGTTGCTGATTCTTAACTTGGTTTATCATGTGAATCATTAGTTTATTCCTTAGGTCGAAAGGCACGCGTTAAGAGTTAAAGGCTTTCCCTTCTTACCTCAGAAAGAAAAACTGCCCGGGAAACCCAAGTACACAAACAAAAACCTACCGTAAGATAACTGTGTTGCCGGCATGGTTGTCAAGGTAGTATTGTGATAACAGTGTCCGACTAGTAATAGTAAGACGTGGGTTCAAATCCCATTCGTGGCAACAAGTTTTTATTTCAAATTTATTTACATATGTTTTTAATGCAGGATAGGTTTTTTCATTTACTCCTAGATTATCCCTGAAACACAGCTGTTTTTGTGAGTGTGGTATCGTTTCAATAGTTTTTCAAACATCATGGCGACTTAAAGTGATCAGCGGCACAAACACAAACATAGACACAGACGACATACAAAGACACACGGACACAGACATACCTTTATACGCTTTATAGCAAGGTTATGGTAAAATCCGGGAGAAATATCATATCCTAAGTCATGTGGTTGGGCCAGCTCTCCTGCACGATGAACTTGGACTCTAAAGCCAACACGATCACCTGTCCACCCTGTCCCATAATACTCTTCGGGCTGCGCGTCCAATGTCAGGGTCAGTCCCGTCCCCACCCCTGTGGCGTTAGTTGTCACGACTCCCTCACTCTTTGAGTTGAAGGTGAAACATCTTCCCATCTGCCGGTAAAGAATACAAACCGATTTTTATAGTTAAGAATTTCCCTTTTGTGGCTACTCGACGCTATTCCAATCTGCAAACTACAGTCATAAGAAAACATTCCGTGGAACGAGGTTCGTAACAGGAGTTATTTCGCTTCCCGCAGCTTTGGTTTTTGACTTGCTGAAACGTATCAAGTCCGGAAGAAATAATGCAGAGGAATTTATTTGGAGACTCCTTTTCCACCAGGCTTTCAGACCTCAATTGCTTGCCTTTTGACTGAATTGCCATAAACTTTTGTCTACCAAATGTAGCCGGATAAAAGGAAAATTGTTTTACTCTAATAAGTTTATTCTCCATTTTTCTAAGTTTGCGTAATGGGAACATTTGTTGGAACTTGCAACATTTTACGTTTTGTTAGCCTTTTTGAGGTTTTAACCAATCAAAATTGCTTTCTGCTTGTTAATGTTAATAATAATAGTTGATAATTGTTTATGCTATTCAGTAGTAACAATTGTTGAAATGGTGGATTATTTGAGACTTTACACTTCTCTTCAGATCTATAGTTCTATATGCCATATATACATGTTTTTACTAGTTTTCATAACATAAGTTAACATGTACTTACGAGAAAATCGAATGTTTCAGTGAAATTTTCATGGCTACATTGTTCGTCTTTTTCCCAACTGCAAGCGCGAAGCATATCCCGGATATCATGTCCGCCTCTACTGAATTCCTTCATTGTGTTTAACGATTGAGATACGTTGCTACTGCCACCGTCCTTGACAAGATAATACAGTGGCAATAAGTCATGACAATAGTTATTGAACATATGTTTACCATTCCGAAACTGATTTAAGCAAACATAAAGATAACAATAACAATAACGTATAGAAATTAATAAAACTTCACGTTGCTTAGATAAGGAATTTTAAAAAAATATATTCGTGAAACGAGTTGAAAACTGCAATGTTCCTACCGACGCATTTCTGTTTTGTAGTTTTTTGTTCTCGTCTGTGAGAGATTAGCACATTTGGTAAGATATCTGGCTAAGACCCTTTATTATTGAGACATAAAGAGGTGCTGAAAATTCAACAACTAAAATATATGTGTGTGGACAGCTGTTTCAGAAAAGGTTGTCACAACTCAATAGTTGATACTGGAACCGAAAGGAACTTTGGGTACATTAATATTTAGTGGTAAATTATAATAATAATTATGGCAGTCAATTCTTATAGCAATATATTATGCACGCTCCTTAAATCCCAACAGCTCCTTTCGGTTCCAATATCGACTATTGACTATGACCACCTTTTGAAATAGCTGTATGCTGTTTAAGTAGTTCAACAAAGAAGTAATATACTGTTAATTAGCAAATTTAGTTCGATTAAGCCCAGTGCACAAGAGAGGAAAAAGCTAAACTATCGGCCACGCGAAATTTTTGGCTTTGCTACTTCCTCTCGTGTGTGGTACAATTTTGATGAGAATTTCGCTTCATGAGGTCGTGAGACAACTTTCCGCCGTGTTTAATAACTTTTGTCTCGAGTTGCAAGTTTTTCACCGTATGCACGCAACGTGGGAACCCAGCTCAGCTAGATTTACGGATTAGCCATTTTTTAAAATCCCCTGTTTTTGTAGAAATGGCGGGAAAAATGGCGACTCCATTGGTTTTCCCGCCCTTTTGGCCTTTCGCGCGAGTTTTCTGACAATCTTCCTCGTTCAAATCAGAGTCACATAGTTTAAGGCTTCCTTTGATCGAGAGACGAGACAGTTTGGTTTTTATTGTTTCGCTCTAAACTACGAAGAGTTTTTCGCTGTTGCTTTTTACGTTCATGCATGATCAGCAAATAGGCCACACCTTTTTTATAGCAACTCTTCTACAATCTATGGGTAATAACGATCATAGGAAAATATTCTTCCCCGGGGCGCAGTGGATTGTTAAAGTTGTGAAACGAGGTGGATATCGATTTCGTCTGATACAGCGATGTAAAATGGACCTGGCTCTCCGCGTAAAGTGATGTGACGGCAAACATGAAAGAATACCGTGCTGCATTAAATGATTTAAAGAGCAATCCATACTTGGCGGACTTCTTTGGGTTTCAATGCTTGAACGCCCTTGCGTTTGCATGGGGTAAAGCTTACCATGGAAACACATAAATTACATGGCTAAACCAAAATTCAATAAATTGTAGAAAAAGTTACAAAATTTGGCAAATATTGCAAGAATCACGGCAACTTATTTGCAACTTAGATTAGCGCACACACTTTCCGCCCTCCCTTCCCCCACCCCCGCCCCCGTGTAAAATAGGGTTATAGCACATAACATCATGGTAGTCTGTACGCCATTTAAAAAACTCTTTCTATCAGGATCTTTTCCTGCACTTGGACTCGACCAATGATCAGGCTGATACACGCTTTTTTGTAAGAGCAACTTTATAGGAACAATGAAGCACAGACTGACCATGCAAAGTTTCTAAACAGTTCAAGAACAATCTGAGGCAAGAAAGACTCGGAGCCATAAACGATTTTTTAAAATGAATTGTTTATTTTTACAAAAATAAAAAGCGTGTAAGTGATATGGTGAGAAGGATGGCATCTAAGCAATTTATCGTTACACTGATATTCATATTAAAGGTTAAGAATAGTAGCTCGCGTGTTCGAGGCTAGCGAGCACACGTTTAGTGAATGACTTACCTTAGGTGTGTCATGATTGGCGTGGTTCAAAAAACTTTCATAGGTCCGTCCACAACCTTGCTCTTTCGGAACATGTTGATGTTACAGACAGTAACGGCAGGAAACTCCAGTTCCGTGCTGTCAGATATAGCAGTGCTGACCGTGGACACGGGGTCTTGCAGTTTTTTGACGTTTTTGAGTACTAAATATAACAACGAAATGCTGCTAGCAAGAAATAGCATAAACCAAAACACTCTTCGGATCGGAGATTTCGAGCCGTGGATATAAGACAAACCATGAATCGATGAACTGGTTAGGAAATCGTCCTTTGCAGTTTTAACCATTTCTGTTACTTTGCACTTTTTCGTCTCATTTAAGGGACTAGTACCAGCCATTGTTGTAGTTGTTGTCTCGACATCCATGATATCTCGGGACATATTACTGGACGGAAAGTCAATGTTTGACAGTCAATGACAGTTCGTGAGTCACAACTATATCTACAAGTGTGACTGTGGTTTTAACTAACAAAAAGAATCAATGACAAGTAACTTTAATTTAACTGAAATTTCTCAAAATTGGTTACCGCTATCTTTAACTATGCATAACGCAATGAGGCAGCATAACGTATATTTTAATATCAAACTCAGCTTATGACAGTGAATACAGCGAAACGCATTGCTGAGCACGCACTTTTGAAATAAGCTTAATGATTGATTAACCCTCCCGAGATCTAAACCGAGGCTAACTCAGTGGCAAATATATAAGTCCAGGGATAATTTGCCCGCACCTTCAAACAAGTTACGACCAATTTTTCAGTAAAAGCGTACTACAGAGTTTGTTTAAACCCCATCCGGAATGAAGGTGGGATTCCGCCCCCCGTAATACATTGGCACTCGAACAAGTAATGAACCAGTTTCTTTTCTTCTGGGGGTATTTCTGTAACATTCTTGTTCAACCGGGAACTTATGTGCAGGTTCCTTAGTTAAGTTGTGCCAATTAATAATTTCCGAGTTTGGATATCTTTATAATATGTACGTATGTTTCAAAGCCATATCGGCTGCGCTGCCATTGAAGGATTTTGGCCATCACCTGGCAAGACCTCGTTCCAAACAAGACAGTACAGTCCTAGAGCCAAGACAAGGATGGCGTCCGCTCTGACGAAGGGCAAACGCTCGAACCATCAGCTTGTTGACCAAACCTATATTGCGTCACTCGCCAACGCAGAAAAACAATTTTTTAAAAACCAGTCTTCTAGTGTTTTCCCGCAGGATAGGCTCATGGCCTGCAGGTAGGCCTGTCCTTCGCTATAGAGACGCTTAGAAACGAGCCTTGAGGGGCTGCAACATCAATCCAACAGGCTGGGAGACTGTGGCCTGAGACCGCAGCAGATGGAGGCTTGCCGTCAAAGCAACCATCGAGGTGGGAGAAAGGACCAGAGAAGACCAGTAGGAAGAGAGGAGAATTTAAAGGAGAGAGCGCAAAAGGCAGAGGGCAACTTCAATCTTTATAATGCCAAGCGCGGGCTACACCTGCAACAATTGCAACAGAGCCTGTCGTTCCCGAATATGACTCTACAGCCACAGCAGGCGCTCACTACATTTCAACCAGGGGTTTGACCATTGCGAATATTCTAGTGTCTCCCGAGAAAGACGGATCCAACAACAAAATTTTTCTTTCATAGATAAATACAATTCTAGTATGAGCATCTGTCTCTAAGTATCTATATTTTATTTCATCATTCCATTTAATATGTACATAACGGTTTTATTTTTTATTTTTGGCGTCTACTTCTATTCGATTGTATTTGTAGATGGAAATTAAAATAAAGTTTTTTAATAAGAAAAAAATCAAATTAAACCCAGCTTAACTTGAACTATATTCGGAAGTATATAAATTATGTATAATATTTATATAACTCATGATTAATTAGAAGAGCAAGGAAGACAGGAAAAGAGAATAAAGTGCAGCCTTCTTTATAACCCAGTATAATTCAAAGCAATACAAAACATTGTTTTATTTGATTAAGTTTGCGAAACAAAGCTAAAACGCAACGTTCAATGACAGTGTACAAAGAAAGGGAAATATTGTGCAAAACAATACAAAACATTGGTTTACCCTTGCAATGGCTGAGTGGTTCTGAGCATTCATAGAAAAACATGAATCTGAACCTTTGTGAGCCCGATTCATGCCGCAAAAGCTGTCACCAGAAGGTCCGCAGAATTGATCCAGCTTTTCAAAGAATTTTTCTTTCATATTGAAATGAGCAAAATTTACTAAAATTTTTAAATTACAGTAAGTTAGAGCAATATTATGACTACGGAGCTCTAGGTTTAAATGTTTGACTCTGTGATCAGAATACTTTTACAAGTCTTTACCTACAGTAAATCAGCATTTCTGTTGCATTTGTCAGAAACAGATTCACTTCAAAAATATGTTTAAGTGTTTGACTCTGTGATCAGAATACTTTTACAAGTCTTTACCTACAGTAAATCAGCATTTCTGTTGCATTTGTCAGAA
>JAOBYE010638851.1:0-10740 GCA_025403585.1 Parazoanthus swiftii
CTAGCCCTCCTCAAATCTATAACGCAAAGTTTCTTCCGATGGTAACTCAGAGAGAGCCTTGTAAATTTTCTTGAAATAAACGTAACAAATGTAATTTTGTAGCTGTTGTTTTGTTCAAATACGGTTAACTAGATTACTGCCAATATTTTAGAGTCTGTTAAGGCAATTTTAATTTTAAAAAATTTTATAACGTGTCTACTGTCATTTTAAAGTTGAAGATTTAGAGACGCCAAATTTTATTTTGTTGGCATATGCCCAAACAGTTTTGAAACGCAAAAATCCCTCGGAATATAAGCCCCCCCCCCTCCCCTCCGAATATATATAAGTCTTATATATGATATTATTGGATATGATATAAAATGATATATAAGTTTAATTATTATGATATAAAATGATATACGTTTTATTATATGCACATGCCTACCTCACCAACAAACGCTTAGCTGAAGATATATGAAACCGATGGAATGTCAAACCGATGGGTAACGGCGGAAGTAACAGTTTTTGGTATTTTGTTTTCCTTTCTTCTTTTCAATACACACACAATAAAAGAGTATTGGATAAAAGAGCAGATGCTTTCTTTCTTGCACAAGACACTTTGAACCAATTCGAAAAACTTTTAACGGAATTTGCGTCCTTGACCAAAAATTGCTCTTAGACCTCAACAGTGCTAAATCGACCATTTGCAATACATATACCAAAAAAGGAAGCACTGACTCAAAACATGCATTAAAGTGTGATACAAACAGGAGCAATTGACACTAGAGAGGGACGTTCCAGTAATTTATTGTTAGATAACGATATTAAACTTTATAAGATTTTTGTACCAGAAATTACATCAATTTTGTGGGCGTCAGTTCCACGGCAACTAAAAAAGCATAAATGCAGTACATGGCAAAACTTTGTTCCTACTTACTGATCATGACTTGTAGTTTAAATACTTTGCCTCGTGGTAATTTGATATCACGTACCTCGTGGACATGACAAAAGCATTTCTAGGAGCATTTAAGTCGTTATTGCCATAAATTAATTATAGATACCTCTTTTTGTTTTGTTAAGTGGGAGCAATAAATCCATTGTTATAGTCCATCTGCAAACAGGTGGCTATTAGCCACACTTTTCATGGAACGGTTGGGAAGCTTTGCAGATTGTATACAATTGTGTATGTTTTGTCATTTCGATTAGATCAGAAAAAGTATAAACCCCTTAATGCACTACTGCAAACGCAATTTAAACCATAAGTAAACTTCTGGTAAACAAAATAGTCATAAAAATAAAAATATAGTCCGTTAGGTTATGTTATGTTAAGTGGTGTTACGTCACGTTAGGTTAGGCTATGTTATCTGATGTTATGTTATGTTATGTTGTGTTGTGTTGTGTTGTGTTGTGTTGTGTTGTGTTGTGTTGTGTCGTGTTGCGTTGCGTTGCGTTGTCGTTACTTTAATATAAGCAAAATTTTAATTCCAATCTGGTTTTCTAGCTTCTGTTTCTACCTACAGTTGTCATGGTCTCTGGGCTGTGAATGTGTCTTTTTTATACGGCCTTTTTGCGTTCTAGAAGTAAAAAGAAGTTACCGTCGTTTAGTGATGTGAAATCCTTTAATGGTATCTCAGTTGGGATGTATTGGTTGTATAAGAAGAAAGTTATTTAGCAACATAGGTCTCAAAATGGAAGGAAAATTTTAGACTTTGGCAAAGTTTAGTCTCACCTGCATGATTTTTTGGTGAAACTTTTCATCTTGCCACTTGCCATGTTAATGCATTAAATATTTTAACCAAATTTGGATTACGCCGCGACGTTCTTCAGTCTTTTTTTGAAGAAAATACCGATCAGGAGTTAATGCGTGAATTAAGAAACGAACGGATTCGCAAAAGAACTATTTCACTTTTAGTTTAATTTTTTGCTCAAGGTGGGTGATATATGAAGTCCTTGGAGGCTCTGTTTAATGTTGTTATTTGGGCCGAGGTTTACATGTATATATGTATACCTTATTAGACAGTTTAGTGTGTAGTTTGGGTGGATATTTCTTTGTGTAGAAGGGCGAGCCGAGGGCAATTGAAAGGGCCAGCCAAAATACAAACGACGAGCAAAAATGTCCCAAATACTACACACTAATTAAGAAATGGTCCATGCTTAGCGCGGGTCTATCAAGTTATGGATGCACGCGGGAAGTTGGGAGAACACGAGAGAACCGTGTGAGTGGCACGAGGCGAAGTCGAGTGCTTCTCTAGCTTCTTGAGTGCAATCCCGACTTCCCAAGTAGTGCATCTATATCTTGATAGACGCACATCTAAAGTATGGACCATTTCTTTTAGAATTTAACATTGCCATTTATTAACCTTTTTTGGGTTTTTTTTATTGGCGTTTTAGTTTTGCTATATATTTCGTGCATTTCTGTGTCATTCAGGGTTTGTACAAACCGCTGTTTACCGACTGGATTGTTTTCGAAAAGGAAATCCATATCTAAATTGAACTTCGGAAGAGTTTTCTTTCCAATTCTTGTTCGTCGCCCTCAATTAATTTTTCGTTTTCCGAGCAGTGTAGTTCTTCAAACGAAATACAACTAAAGGCGGACAATATCACGTGATCACCTGTCATAGCACGTGACATATACACACTATAACCAGTCCTCCTGCTTTTCTTTGTAGAGATGTAAAGCTTTTTAGGTATTCCGCCTCCCCCTCCAGAAAATTTAAAAACATTTTTTTAACACATTATCTTAGGTGGAGCCGCGCCTTCGTTAGTGTTGAGACTATTTTAATACTAAGCAAACAAAAGTTTCGAAGATCAATATCAGCAAAGGAGCACCAGTAAGCGACCTTATGATACTCCCTCATGCACTATTCAACTCTATAATTTTCTTCATACTTGATATTGAACAACTTTCCTTAATACGCTTTTTTTTTGTTTTTTTTGTCTCCCCTCTGTCTGTAGCTACAAGGCAAGACTTGTTCAAAAACGTTAAACGATCGAGACATCACAACCTAAATTTAATTATATTTTAAAAACTAAATGAAGTTCAAATCATCAAATTATTTCTCAAAGTAAAATTTTACAAGCCATTTTATTTGACTTGAGTACATTGGTTTAGTTTTTAGAATTAGGTTTCAAGGCATTATCAGTATAGCATCTGTTTCCTAGAATCATTTACAGCAACGACGTTTTTAAGTCTTCAGAAAGCACACAGTTCTTTCTTTCCGATTTCGTCAATATTTTGTTCAGTTTTTTTTTCTTCAAAACTAATAAAAAAGCTGTTTCCTCAGGCTAGGCCGTCTTTTAGTCTTCTTTACACAATTAAGTCTGTAATAGGAAGGAAACGAAGTGAATGTTGAATGTGTTGCAGTAATGGCTGTAAAATAGCTTAGTTTGACATTTGTAAAGTTGCATGCTTTTTGTCGTTAGTACTGGTTCGTAAACTGAAGTAAAAAATGCAAACTGAAACAATGGTTTTGAGGTGTGCTTCGGCAAAAAATATCTGTTACATAACAGATGGTTTAACGGTTTCAAGTCTTGTTAATAGTACCGTTCTTTTGTGTTCAACGAGTTAACTAAAACTTAAAAACAGATAATTAATATTTTTAGTTCTGCGTGGATAGAAAATCGTCTATCTCTTCTCAGTGAAACTAGAATCTGTTAACAATATTTTAGTTTTATTTTGAACAACTGACACGTCGCAAAAGTTATTGTAAACTAAGAAATATTAATTATAGTGTGTATATGTCACGTGCTATTATTGTGTTCAAAAGTTATGTAAACTAAGTAATATTAAACAAGCTATAAGTTAACACAGCTCACAGCAAGCTAATGCAAAAATTTTTCAAATGAAAGAAACTGCAGACTTACCGCCGTCAGCAAACATCGGGCATAGCTTGAAAACTGGCACTTAACATATTTTAAAAATGTCTCCAACACAAATTGGGGATTGCCAACTCAACAGGTTGTATGGGTCGTAACTCAATTAACAGAAAGATATACCGAATGGATATAGTAGTGAGCAGAAGACACATTTTTTTTGCTAAAACTGAAGGTTTTCCATTGTAAAAACAAAGTAAAACTTAGAACTCACAAAGCCGACCGGATAATCTCTCTTCATCGTGAAAAACAACTTGGAATAGTAATGAGTAATACAGATACTCTTTTAAAAGAACGGTTCTCCAATTCATACCCCTTCTCCCGCAAAAACTAACACTGTTCTTCCGAAGGACAATATTATATTGAATAGGTAAAGAAGCAGAAACTTGTTGTCTAATGTTGCTTTACTCTGTGTCGGAAAAATGAACCTATTGTGTGGTAGGGCTTTTTCATTTAGATTGTTGACCATGCAGCTGGTAAAGTTGAAGCATACAATTAAGACGAACAGCCAGTGGTCAAAACTGCAACTTTTAGTTGTCCTTTGCTTGTTATGATGACGTGTTTTTGTTCAAGAGACCCTGGCTGAGCTTAGTTACAGTTCATTCAAAGAACTGACCGTCGTCGCAAGTCATATTAAAGCCGTGACTTAGTTTTACTAAACTTTACATGTTCCGAAGAAGGGTCAAGTCACTTATCCACGTGCACTTCAGTGGAAGCTTCCATGAACAAAACATTAGGCGGCCCAAAATATTTAACTTCAAAGTGTTGTTTGTTGCATTATCATTTATTTCGTTTAGTGTTTCTACTACAGTTTATAAGGCAATCTTGAAGTGACAAATCATGAAACGGAGTAATTCTGCGGATAAGAAGCCTTAAGGAACGAAACTTCACAAAGGAAACCTACTAAAAAATATTCCAAACGAAGAGATGCTTGTTCCCTGAAGAACGTAGATAGAGCTCATGTGATACCCAATACGGATATAAGTGAACTATCCAAAACATATCGTGCTGTAAGGAACAAGTACAGTTTAGCATACTTAGACAGCTTTCGAATTCGCTGGATTCTATTTACATTTGACTGGATGTTACTGAATCAGCCTCTTTTCACTAATGAGCTCGATTATCCTAGATCGTTGCGAAAATTGTTCTTTCGTGTAAGAAGTTGATGTTTTTACTAATAAACAAAATTTTAGCAAATATTTTACGGACAATGAACCACAAACTGTGCAAGAAAGCTGTGAGGTATAACGGTTGTGCTGCGCAACTCCATCTTCTACAACATAGATTCGTAACCAGTTGTTTTGCCTGGTGCTCGTTGTTCTTAAATTCGGGAAAACTTTAGCCTCAGTTGTCCTCAAAGTTGTTCTACGGTATAATTCCACAGTTAGGGGATATAGAACAGATGCTCGATAGACCAAGTTTTGTTTAACTTTGTTCTCAGTTTCTGGGAAATTTGAACCTCATTATTCTTACAAAGTTATTCTTACAAAGAAAAGGCTTCCCCGCTATTTTCTTCCAACAAAAACCATTAGGGAGTATATTTTAGTATATAATTATACATATTTATTAAGAATTTAGGACATTAATTGTATACAATTAGTAGTGGGTGTCCTCTATTAACGTGCCACTTGTGTCAGGCTAAAAAGCACTGACACAATAAAGTCATTGAATTGGACTCATTTGAACAGGAAAACGAGGTTAAGAGACTCCCGGCGAAGGCGAAAATAAGGCGTCTGCGATGAAGATTGAAGTGAACAAAAACAAAAATCAGTTTATAATGATATATTCGAAAGGAAGAAACTGCTCAGGTATTCACAAAGGTGTGACCTGTGCGCGTCGTTGTAGAAGGCAACTTTGTGTCTAAGGTGGTGTAAAAGCCAGATGTAGAAGACCAGTTCGTGTTGCAAGCTTAAAAACAATTGCCCACAAAATATCGTGCACAGCCAGCGAGTTTTAGTTTATGGCGCGCGTCTGTGGCTACAATGTTATACTTTACGAGGAATTCATGCTGTCTCAACAAGAAAAATATTTTCAACATTAAACGTTTTCAACATTAAACAAGTCTGACCAAATTCCTGCTGTGTCGGTAGCAAGGCTTTATAATATAAGGCTCTGACCAGCTCTGTCCATCGTTCAACAGTTAGATCCCAAGCTACCTCTTAATACAGTTAAAATCAATAACTATGGCCAGAATTACAGTTCTTGTTTGCTTTGTGCTAACAATGTGTCTCCTACACGAGGGTTACGGCTCTAGGGGTATATCCGGAACTTCGCACGGACGGAAGAGGGGAAAATATGTAAGTACAAATGTTCAGCAATTATATGTGCAGTGAAATTCACGAGAATGCAGAAATTGTTGAGATCGTCCTGCTGACGGGCCCGAACCGGACTTGTATATGGATTGAAAAACAAGCAAACAGAGGTCGGTCTTATTTTTCTACAGGTATGGCGAAAACTGTCGGACGCCTTAAAAGACAAGGTTGAGCTTCGGAGCATGACGCATGACAAAAATGTTGAAAAGTTTAGAACTCAAGGATCGCTCCCTCGTGACTTTTAAAACAAAGAAAGAAGAAATAGCAAAGTACGAGAAGGCAGATTTATTACACATAAATTGCATATATGTACGTATAAAATGACGCATAAAAAATAAAGATAAAAAGAGAATATGTTAGTGATCCTAAAGTGGTCGTCAAATACTATTCAATTCAAGGGTCGTGGGGGTACTGGTTTCATTTCAAAACCTTTAAGCCCCGGCTTATCTGAGAATGAAAACAGTTGTATGGTGTATATATGAATAAAACTACACAAATAAAAACATTAATAATAATAGAGACAAAAATAATAATAAAGACAAAAATAATAATAAAAAAAAATAAATAATAATAATAATAATAATAATAATAAAATCTTTTAATAATTAAATATTACAATAACTTTATTGAAATAAATAATTTTACATTTCAGACCAAACGTTAAAAAGGCTACAATATATGACTTCATTGCATCAATTAAGAAATATAAAAGAAAAGCTATAAATTCTAAGTTTGAGTACAATTACATGTATCTAAACATATTAGAAAAAAGGCTATTTAAAAACCGAAAAAACTACACCGTTCTCGTAAAGTTAAAAATTACACCGTTCTCACAAAGTTCAATAAAAAGGAAGAATTAAAAATGATTTATTAAAAGTTATCTGGGCAGCCATGCTTTCAATTGCAATGTCTGTGTTGTTAACGTCTACACTCCTTCTAACTGTTCTTGAACCTCTCAGACAGAGTAGAGCCGAGCATAGAATGGCGAAGGAGACTTTCGCTCCAAGCCACGACACTACTTGCGTAGTCTTCTGTCATTCCACCTGTTCTGCTGAATACCAGTGGCGTGAATGTACCTTGCTCGATTTCCATAACCCTGCTATCGCATTGGCGTTTCTTCAATCATTCAATCAATCAATCACTCTATATTTTGCCAATGAAGAAAAGTTTACACGACAAAAATAAAATACAAACTGAAGGTGGCAAGGGTACCCAGAAAAAGCCAAAGGCTTAATGAATATGGGTAATCTTAGGTATGTAACATTTTTTAAGTATATAACTATCGGGCAGAATCGATTAATAGACTGTGTTTATAAAAATAAATTACAAACTTAGCATTTAAAACTTTGCGCATACAAACAACCTAAAGTAGCGGAAAAAGCGCAAACCAAAAATATGAAAAGGAAAAAAGAAAGAAAAAAAAGGAGGGGGGCGAATTATGCCGAAAGGTTTTGCTTAAAACATTTTCCCTATTTCAAACTATGAAGATACCAAAAATGTTTTAAGCCTAGTCATTAAGGAGGTAATACTCGAGGCTTCCTTTACTTCTTCATTTAGAAAATTATACAGTTTTGGACCTTTGAATCGAAAAGAAAATTCTTGATGTTTGTTTTATAGAAAGGCAAACAAAAAGAATGATTATTCCTAGCATTACTCGAGGGTACCTGACTATTTGTCGTAAAAATAGAGTTGAAACGCTCAGGAAGTAAACGCTTTTGATGTAAAAATATAGGTTTGCGTAGTTAAAGTATGATAGTCTTTTCGAATTTTAGTAATTTTAAACGTGAAAAAATGGGCTGGGTGACTGCATCGTAAGGACGTTTTGAGATTTTTCTAACTACACGTTTCTGGAGGAGAACAATTCGTCTCAGGTTAGAATGGTAGGTTGATCCCCAGACATCAGCACAGTATTATAAATAAGGATATGCTAAGCTGTGATAAAGAGTGAGTAAAGATGATTGGTTCAGAAAAAAACTTGACTTTCCTTGAAACATTCTTGATTTGATAAGACCAAGACAAATTTTCAACAATGATAACACCTAAGAATTCAACCTCTTTGACACGATCAATTTTAGTATCGTTGAACTCGCTCTCATGTTGTCGATAGCTCTTCTCTCTGTATGAATCTGCATTTGGGTGACACACCCGGACATCCAAGTATGCAGATTTTTGTTTCTCCCAAAACCCGCGAGCATGGATGTCGAAGAGAGCATCAGGGGATCCGTTAGCGCCCCTGTTCAAGCTTTCTATTTCAACGTCGTTACACGCCATGTTTAACATTTCTGCCTCCAAGTGACGCAGCTCGTTATGACGCTGGATAGTGAAGCCGCCCCGCCGGAAAATCATTGCATGATCCACGTCAAACAGGTACCCACAAACGCAAGGTTTTGGTATGTCGGAGATTTCCCAGTTATGCCTAAGCTTAATGGCGTCTTTGAACTCTCGCTTGTTTAACTCGAAACCCAGGTCTTTGATAGGGATTACCTTTAGCCAGTTCGATGCGCCCTTCTCCGAGGCTAGCTCGATAGCTCGATGCCGTAGACCAAACGTGAAGGCTGCGTAGCTCGCTTTAGGTTGTAATGTGGCAAATTCTGCAAGTTTAGTGACCTGATGTACCCATTCATCTACCTTCTCACCCACATATTCCTCGAGATACCACCTGCATCCAAGAGCTGCCCCAAGGTGCTTGTGACCATCAGCAGTGATGGTGATTGCCGTGTCACCGAAGACTTCTCTGGCTGCGTTTTCTTTCTCGGGCTTAGTAATCAGCCAGCACTTTTTCGCATTGGGGAAGTATCCTAGTGCTGGTCCACTCTCCGACAGTTCGTCCCACCATTTTATCACGTTCTCCAGTGAGCCACTTCCAGTTGCGTCGTCAGCAAACGGCACTGCTTAGTTTCACTTGAGAGTTGTAGGCGAGTTTATCACGTAATGGCTCAGGGCTAGGGGGCCACCCTGTGTGCTGCCCTCTGCCGACGTCAGTTCTTGCCCGTCTGTAATGAAAAATCGTGCAGGTTGTCTGTAGGTCTTGATCGCGAAAGTCGCCATGGTTGGGCACAGCATTCTTATATTGTGTTGCGCAACGCCTCTGTTGAAAGTATTAAAGGCATTAGAGACGTCAAAAATGCTGTGCATTGCATGGATCGCTGCCTTACTTCCGCTTTTGAGGCCAGCACACACCTGAAACGAGCCGCTTGCACCGATGACATCAGGTCTGGTTACTGTCATCACACACTTCCCGATTATCCTGCGCAATACTTCTCCAGCCCCGATCTGGCGGACCGCGCCCTCCCCTTTGTCTAGTGGAATCACTCGGTTTGCTAATATTGCCTCGATACTAAGAGGGTCGACATGCTTTGTGGATAATCGTCTGGCCATTCAAGCAATAGCGTCGCATAGGGCTGTGCCTGATTTCTTAAATGATTTGCACGCAAGCATTCTTCTGAAACCATTAGCGCCTACGTTCAACGGTCCCCCGGAGCCCTTTGTCCTGAGAGCGGCGTCCCTGACCACTTCACCGTTGATCTGCTGGTAGATTACATCTGGGATGTCTTCCATTGGTCCGAAGAGTAGAGTTCCTAGGCGGACTCCCTGTGTCATGGGGTGTTTTTCTCTGAGCTTTCTCATGACGTCATCACTTAAAGGGAGCTCGAGGACGCCTCCACTATCTTCATGGCTAGGATAGCGCAGTGATGAGTTGATTTGGCCAGCCATGACGAGATATGTAAACACTTTTGTTTTAATTGGTGGATCAATTCACGGGATTTAGTAAGACGCCTTTGTTTCATTCGCCCTTCGCGCACCAGAGTGTCTATTTTGCCATCTCTTCACAGTACCAGACGCTTAGCTAGACATTCTTAGTGTTCTTTCGCCCTGGATTTCTGACTTTGTTTTTGAAGGCCTACTGCAAGGAGAACAGGAGCCGCTTTAAGGGCGATATGCTGTGTTTCTGATCAGTGTTTCAATCGCTTATGTGTTTAGTTAACTTGTCAATGAAATATTTTCCTGTTTTCCCATAAGGGACAAGAAAGGTGTTTTCCGGCATTGCGTGACCTCGTTGTTTGCGTTACCAATGGTTAGTGTTTTTACCGTTATTGTTCTTCCGTCACCAGATCGGCCCAAAGTGAATGAAGGTGGTTTGCTGACGGCTTTCTATTTCGGCAAAATTTCCGGCACCTCGTCTGATGCGTCCTCGATGGTTAAGCGATCAGCCTCAATAGATGCTAGTTCCTCAGGGAATTGTACTGCAGATGTATGCAAACTTGTGCCTAGTGGTAGCTGATATGCATCTTCGTTTTGCTGGTCATTGTTTTGAACTCGATTTTCATCTTATCCTCTGCTAGAAATCAATTCATCCACAGCACTGTCCTTAACTGTCGCTCTCGAATTATCCTCAGCTATGTCTACTGAGTTACTCTGCTTGATTCCCTTCTAATCTCGCAGACTGGTCTCGCAGATTTTGGCCCTTAAGGCCGAGGTGCGGTCCGAAGCCCTTCTCGTCCAATAAATCCTTTGTAACCTCGATGTTAAACCCTTCCTTCTTCCGGAAGCGGAGACGGGATCGTAACAAAGTTAT
>JAOBYE010638851.1:10840-22587 GCA_025403585.1 Parazoanthus swiftii
GTCCAAGTGAGAACCGACACGACCGAAGCAGAGACGGGATCGTAACAAAATTATGTCCAAGTGAGAACCGACACGACCGAAGCAGAGACGGGATCGTAACAAAATTATGTCCAAGTGAGAACCGACACGACGGAAGCGGAGACGGGATCGTAACAAAGTTATGTCCAAGTGAGAACCGACACGACGGAAGCGGAGACGAGATCGTAACAAAGTTATGTCCAAGTGAGAACCGACACGACCGAAGCAGAGACGGGATCGTAACAAAGTTATGTCCAAGTGAGAACCGACACGGCGGAAGCGGAGACGGAAGCCTCGTTTTGAGTCCCAACAACATATAGAACTTTCTTTAAAACTTGTAACCCCATTAAGAGTTTCAAACTGAAAGTGCTACAGCTACAAACCAGTTTTTCAAAACGACTCCAAACTCATGAGGAACGTCATTGCCAGGCATCATAGCTACACGTCCAGAATAAAAAGGTACTCAGGCCAGCTACCAAGGAATAAATAGTCAAAAAGGAGGCTTAGTCAAAGTAATTCAAAATGCTTCAGAAATAGAAAAACGACACTGCCATTAAAACAAACTCTGTTCATTTCTTTAGTAAGAAATGGATGTTCCGTACGAACTGGCCTCTTGCAATAGTGAACAAACATATTGTCAGAATAATTGTTAATAAGAGCTGTTCAAATATTATTTATCCGTTTTGCCCTCTGTGCTGCTAACAGACACTCTGGACTCTATTTTTTTCAAAATGAACTGTATGTTATTAGTTATTATTAACATTACATTTGTTTAGTTAGTTTTATAATTGTAATTGAAAAAAACAACAACAACAAAGAACAGTGAACGCGTGGCTAGTTGCATTCACTTCGAAATCAGTTCTATACTGAGTATACGTGTCAGAGTTCAGCCTAGTTGCTTCTATCGTTGAAAAAGCTTCACGCTTTATCGTATAACATGGGGTATTTTCATACTGCTTCGCTTATTTTCTCATGAAAAGCCGTTTCTTTCAGACGTTTACACTGAGAGACTGGAAAAGAGCTTTTTGATTGGCTCATTCTTCCGTCTCCGCTTGCGCTTCCGTTTTTCCCGATTCACACTCAAAAATTGGTAACGGGAGTTTGACGGCTCCAAGCAGAAGAGGCAACGTTCCTACTGTCTTCTTTCCTGTCAAGCTTCCTTATCGTTTCCGTCCTTCGTTCACACTAGAGCGGAAGGGTTCTTACATTTCCGCTTCCTTCTCCGCTTCCGGTTCCGTGGCCAGTGTGAACCAAGCTTAAAAGAAACGAACAACTACAATAGGTAATTTCTTTTTTGCTGGACAAACGAACAATAAATTGTTGCAGTCTGTATTTTTCTTGGCATTGGCAAATGAAATCAACAGCAAAGATCTACAAGAAACGAGTTTTTCAAGTTCACACAGTAATCACTTTATCAGCATCTACGCTGCTCGAGCGTTGCATGTTGGGAGAGCTCAGGCCGGCGAAGTAACAGATTAGTCATCAAGACTTTCCGCACACTGTCAATATAGCTGAGGTTGATATTTTTGAAATGGGTATCGATTTACTTTGATGCAAATACCTGTGAAATTGCAGATGTATGTGACGTCTGCGTTTTACAAAATAATGTTCTATCTTGTGGCTAGCTGCTTTGCACAAAGGCGTTCCATTTTTGCGGTATGATTCGAACCGTATTTGAGTTTTCAGATTTTGTTTGTACCTTCCTATACTCCTAGTCTGACACAGTCGCACTTTCGGTTTCCTTGTCTGGCTATTTTTGACTTTCAAATTCTAGACTTAAATCTTCGAATCTAAATTGACCAATAAACTATTTTTCAGTTTTGAAAACTAGATATAATGTGCTTCATATTAATTATAACACCAAAATCATCTCTTGAATCCGTGTACCAGTTGGGTTTTAAGACAGATGAAAACAGCCTAAAACAGCCTAAAACCGACTTTTCGATTGAAGACGAAAACTTCGTGCTTTGATGTCCTGGTTTTTAAATCCAAGAAACATATTTTAAAAGGACTTGTAGCAAATTGAAGTATTTTAAAATGGTATTGTATCAGGATGTGCACTTAGATTAGTTCAGAATGAATGACCCCCAGATCACTCAAGTATTAGTCAGGTTAGAGTTATGGAAACTCAACTTCTTAAATTTCTCTTGCATATGCTAATTTTCATCCCCACCCGACGCACTATCTTTGGACTCTCAAAGTGTATAGTCCGGCATTTTATTAAAATAGAGAACAACCACATACACTAAACAACAAATTATGAACCGTTAGTTTCCTTTCAGGGTTATATTTATTTGATGTTTTTAATCTTCCTTGTGGTCATTAGTCACATGACGCATGCGCTCTTCCAACGAATGTGGCTGGCTTCCTCCGCTGCTTACCACTCCGTCTTGTTCATACTTTCGCATGTTTCTCCTCGGACCAACCTACCAAACAGATCGAAGAAGCACACTATGTATAAACCATGATTGACTCATTGGGACAAAGCAAAGGTTACCAAGGAAGAAAAGGGGAAACGAAAAGGCTAAAACAGTATTATTTAACGTGGAAAATGATGTATTTACGAGTAAGTCATTGTTAACATGATGGTCAGTTCAACACTGCGTTTAGAAGGGGGAACTGGCGACTCTAAATGCACCAGGTTTAACTTATTAGCTCTTAGCCAAGTAAACTGATTCAGAACTTAACAGACATTTTGATTGTCTGAAATAAACGGCAAATCAGTAACTGATTATCAGTAAGACGCGTAAAATGTGGCACTGATCTCTGCAGTTGGTAAGTTAGTAAGCAGCAGCACTAGCCAAAGAAAATGGCCCCGAGAGGCCGGGCGTTGCCTGACTTGCTTCCATAGTAAACACGTCGTCAAAAGGGTACAGCAAACGGTTACGCTTATAACCCTTGGGGACTTAGACTGGAACTGCTGGGGTTGTAAACAGGCCCTACTTTCATTACTGTCAACGAAGTTCGTAAAGGCGGATACATGCACCGGCCGTTATATACGTCAAAGACTAAGTAGCACAAGGTGTGTTCCTCACCTTAGATCGTTTCTTACCACCCCTTATCCATTTGAACCATGCTGATCTGCTTTCTGTTTGAGACAGTATCACCAGAACAATAACAGCAGCGAAAATGACCCCTTGCTTCTTCATGATCAAACTGTTGAAGATAAGCGTACGTCGATGTAATACATCTGCTAAGTCAACGCCGCGCTTTTAAAGACACAGCACAATTGACATGTGACGTTGCTGTTTATTGAACAATGCAACCAGCCTTCTACACGTAGTTTTTAACTGAAGGACTTCAAATAATTTGAACAGAAACATCTGTTGGTCATGTTGGCCATCTTGTGCTGTTCTCACTGATATACACAGAAGACCGAGAGTTAAAGAGCCACGTATATATAGATATTGTCCTAAATTAACTAGATAAAGCAAAAAAACAAATAAGATTTGAAAGTTCTTTTTTTCTCTCAATGCGCAACATACCGAAACTGTTCAAAACTAAGTAATTCAAACTTCCTAGCCCGCCTAGCATGCTATATAGTAAACATACAACAATTCAGCACTTCCGCCTAAACCAATTTAGATTGGCTTCCTTTAGCCGCTTTAGGATCGATCACAAATGTCTGTACTTGATTGGTCATTGCAGATGAACGTACAACACTTTGGCTCAATTTCATGAGCATGGCTCTTTTTTATCACCTGACGAAACTGGCATTTTCCATTTCAAACATTGCTAGCGTCTAGATTAGTTTATTTTATTGCTCTTAACCACTTCAAACAATTGCCGTTCAAATGGCGTGTCAAATAACAGCAACAAACAAAGAAAACGTACACTGAGCATCAGTGAGGAATCGTAAGCATCAAACTGCCAAGTAAATTGGGTTCTACTTTTTCTCACTGCTCGACAAAACGTTTCTACAGAAAAGTTTACAGTTCATAAGCATAAAAGGTAGTGTTAGAAGCTTTGAACGAGAGCCGTGAATTTTAGAAAGTTAAATTGTATGCTGAGAAATTCAAAACTTTAGAACTTGAAAGAACACTGGCTTTATTCGTCACGACGTCTCCGGTTCCTTTATTATAATCTTTTGGCTCATCCCGGCTTTTTGTTTCGATCCCACCAGTTAAAAGAGTTTTCCCAAAAGCAACAGGTGAAAAAAAAATTAATTATTATAGCTGTTCAATTTATGCAATGAAAGAAGCAATCGGTAGCAAGATGTCGCGCAGCAGCAAAAATTTCCGACAGAAAAATATTTTTCCGACTATCCTTTCTTTAACCCAAGAACTTTTCGGACCACCCTGTTGTTACGAATGATACTATGGAAGCACAGAGCACCGAAACTAAGTGCGGAGCAAAAGGAAAAAAAACGAAAGTCAATTCAACTTCTATTTCTACCCGCTACTGTCTCCAAGTCCAACCATCCAACCGTACTTTCTCGGTGTTTTCAAAAATGTTGGACCTTTTAGACAATTAAACGCAACAATTTAAGAACCAAATGAAAAACCGCAATTCGTTTTATGCAAGGTTTATATTTTTCAAACAATATTGTAAGTTTTGACAGTATTAAATCAGGTATAGGATGAATGCGTTCTGTAGTAGTGATACCCCCACTGTAAAAAATAGAAGAAAAATACTCGCACATACGTAATCGGAGTACGTATGCTGTGAAACAAATGGATCTGAAAACTTTTTTATCAGAACAGTCCTGATGTATTCCACAGCCGCGGGCCAGATATCATCAATGTCGGTTTGTTATAGCAATAAAAGTACTACTCATAATTAATTAAGTTACTCAAATACACATTAGCGTCTTATTGTACCAAAAGAGTTAACAATTATTTGTCATGAATAACCATTAGCGTCTTTTTTAATAACAAAAAGATAACGGTATTTTTTTATTGTCCAACAAAATCGTCTGCACCTTATGAATTTTTCTACTACACGCTTTTTTTTATAAGAACAACTTTATAAGAACAACGCAGCTCAGATTGGCCAAAAATTAAGAACAATTTAAGAACAAGCTGAGGCCCGGACTCGAGAACTATTTTTTTTTATAATTCAATTACTGTAAGCTTCGATTCTTATCTTAACAATATATAGAATGAAAACATGAATTCGCATTTTTTCTCTTTTAACCATTGTCATTGCCTTACACTGTTAAGTCTTTATACCGAAGTAAACCCACCAAGCAATTCGTTTCCTAATACATGTATTCTAATACCTTAGGCTTAATTTTTTTTCGATTTAGTTTAGAGCTATGATACAAAATAGCAACTACATCGAGCAGGGGGCACGGCAACGAGTCCTAGTCGACATCCACCCCCAAGAGAAAGGAAATAGAGGATAGTAGAACTTCTAATGAAAAAGAAAAAGAAATAAATAATATGTATAACAATTAGACATTAAGTTCAACGCCACCCCCATATCTATCGAATTAATGCCTCCCCCTCTCCCTTACATCAAATAAAAAGAAAAGCGGCTGCCTCAAAACCATGAAATCATTTCCCTATTGCCTTCCTATTCTTGTTCACACTTCATCTTATATGTATATCTCGTAGTTCGGAAGGTTATAAAGAGGAGTTTTATGACTATAAATTCTAAGATCCTGCTCTTAAAACTGTGAAATGAATCCACACTCTTAACGTGCGTTGGCAATTTATTCCATGCAAAATAACAGTTTTAATAAAATGGATATTTTTTTTAAAAAAAATTGGCGTTGGGTATTTGGCATTCTAGATTGCATTAGTTTCGTGTGACACAGTGCACTTCCGCCTGACGGCCAGCCGTTGGTGCCTGTGCGGAACAGACTTCGCGATAAAAACCAGTTTTCACCGTGAGACTTTGATGGCTGACCAGAAAATACTTACCCGAGTATTCAGCTGTTTTAACAAAAGCACTCCATATGGAACTTATTAAGTTCCACCAAAGTTGGTTAAGTATGACACGACAAGCTCTTCCACAAAAATCGGTTAGTTGAAAACGACTGTTTGTACCGAGTAATATACAAAATATCCAGAGTCGACTGTGAGAGTAATGTTGGTTCACCGCCGGAAGCAAGCTAAACGATGACGTAGGTTACCAAGGAAACTATCATATTGATTCTTTTAGAAAATATTCTAGCTTGAGACTGAAAAATAATTCTTAAGGACCTTGCTGGTACAAAAAAAAAGAAATCCCAAAAAAGAACTCCTTGCCAAATTGACCTTGATTGACAGGATAAAACTCTTTTAGTCCCTTACTCTGAGCATATGCTCAAATCCACCAATTAGAAATGGAAATATGTCAGTATAACTCTACATTCTTACCCTTCTGTTGAAAGATGTTGAGTGATTAGGCCATGAGCCAGGCCTGAATTTTTGGCGATTGGTACCATCTCTAGGGAGTAACTCTCATAGTGATTTTTGGGAAGACACACATCCCTGGAATTAAAAAAGATGTGATAGCATTGCAGTAGTGGTAGCTTTCTCGGATTTTTGTACCCACCCTCCTCCCAACAACCTTAGTATAATAAAAAGTAAGCGCGTGAATGAAGCATTTAATGCGAAGGCCTAAAACAATTTTTTCGAGGCAAAAAAAGTTCAATTTAACGTCTAAAATTAATGTAAGAGTGTGTCTTGCATATTTGGGTGTTATTGTTAAATCACGTGATCCGTCACGTGATTGAAGAAAATGGAGAAGAGGCCGGAATCCACTAAAATAGAAGAGGACCCGCACAAAGTGATGAAGCAAATAAACGTCAAACCAATGAGTCCAACGGATCAAACCCAATTTTTGTTTTATTAAAACAACAACCCTATTTATAAAGGTATCTTAG
Organism: Parazoanthus swiftii; assembly: GCA_025403585.1. Lineage (NCBI taxonomy): Eukaryota > Metazoa > Cnidaria > Anthozoa > Zoantharia > Parazoanthidae > Parazoanthus > Parazoanthus swiftii. Next base: position 17,673 of record JAOBYE010638851.1, read on the forward strand.
ACAGCAACTGGTACGTCAGTGGGTTCTTAAATGTCACTTATGGGCCCCTTTTTTGCTTTTGCGCACGACCAGATTAACTACGTTGTCTCTCGCAATGCTTGTCGCAAATGGGTTTAGCAGAGAAGATGTGCATAAAGCATTTAAGGTAGGTTTGTTCCTGGTTCAGGCGGCTTGTTCCTGTAGACCAGACTACTGGGGTCACCGTGAACAAGGAGACACAGTCTCCAGGAGCAACAACCTGATTCAGCTTCATAGCCGGAACTATTACATGATATTTTGGGGTCATTTGAGAGACCTGACCGTTCGATAACATTTTCAGAACACTGCAAAGAAGATCTACAAAAGCCAAGAATTCAGATGGACAAGCAAGCGGTTCAACCGCTGTTTTTTGAGTTGTTTAAAGGCTTGTTCAACCCCTTTGCAGAGTTCTATACTAAGGAGGAGTTAATTAGCAATTCCGCTGCAAAGTATACGGCATGTTCACAACTGAGAGGTTAGATAGGCAACCGCCAGCCACTAAGTTTCATGACCCATTAAAACGAAAAATAATAAAAACATTCAGAAATTCGTGTAGGAGAAACAATTTCAAAGCCTTTAATTAATTAAGCATGTTGAAAGCCGACAGTTTGTTGTTTCATCGTCATCGACCCTTAACGCCATGAGGCGCATAGGTCACGCGTACAAAAGTTCTCCACCTCCTTCTGTGTCTTGCTAGGTTTTCAAGTTCGCTCCCGGATTTTCCCGTAGCCTTTAGTTCTTGCTCTGTAGATCTACGCCATGTGGCTCTTCCTCCTTCTCTCTTTCCTTGGGGATTCTATCTTAGCGTTTGTCTTGTGACATTGTCTACTGGTTTACGCAGTGTGGTCGATCCAACCCCACTTTGCGGCGTAGAATTTGCACCTCAACTCTTTCTTGCACTGTCTTTTCCCACAGATCCTCGTTTCTGACTTTTTCGGACCACTTGATATTAAGGACGAATCGCAAGCATTTGTTAACAAAAGTCTGAAGCCTGTGTGTTGTATCCTTAGTTGTTTTCCACGTTTCGCAGCCATATAATAGTACGGTCTTAACATCGCTACTAAAGAGGCGGAGTTTGGTGAACTGTGAGATAATTTTGGACCGCCAGACTGGTTTGCTATAACACTCCCTAAGTATGTAAATGACTCAACGTCCTTAAGGATGTCCCCATCTATCACAATTTCGTCATCAACGTGTTGTTTATACGCACGACCTTGGTTTTGTCTTTGCTTACGTTGAGTCCAAGTTTGGCTGAAGTGTTTGCCAGTTTTGTGGTTTTCTGCTGCATTTGCTGGTGGTTGTGCGACACTAGTGCGATATCATCCGCAAAGTCCAGATCATCCAGTTGGGACCAGGGTGTCCATTGAAGGCCACGGTTGGGTACTTCAGTGGTTCTGCGCATTATCCAATCTACTGCCATTAGGAACAATAGTGGTGAGAGTAGGGAACGGGTGGTTAACTCATCGCCCAACCCCCTAAGACCTGGAGGGCCCGTGGTTTTCCTTCCCTTAGCATACAGGTTTCTATTATTTACAGGCGCCGGACACTCACCTCTCGCCGCTGTCACTCGGCTGCCGAAGCATTCCCGGGGGCTACGATGACGGGGACCTGTGACATGCGACTTTAGTGCCAGAGCCTGCAGTTTGGCGGTAGGCATTACTCAGCATTTATGAGGAAAACGTTGGTGGCACTGGTTGATCTCATCGAGACCTTTTGCCATAGCGTTGAGCCCCCAGCTTTTGTATCCTTTTGAGACTTAGAGTTATCCTGGTCTCTTGCCAAAAGGGCTTGAAAACTAACTAGGCCTTTTTAGCGTCAAGTTTGAGGAAAAACATTGCGGAAGTAGAAAGATCCACAACTAAAAAACACTGCTTGTCGGGTGTAGTTGACGGCATGGAATTACCTCAAAGGGTAAAATAAGATTATCAGACGTTCTCCGTACAGTTGGCATTACAGTCTCATCAGTGACTCTTTGTTAGGGAAGTCTGAGTGGCAGAATATATGTAGTGTTTGATTCTTACCATGAGTATCAGAACACAGATATTTCATTACGAAGTGCAGAGAGCGGCAACCAGTTGATGAATATCACGGGTGCGTAGGTAGTGAGGCAGTGGATAATCGTTCTAGTCAGCCAATGGAGAAGCTCTGCGTACCAAAAGTTCTAGGCTACGGAAAAAAATATCTATGCAATTAACAATGACAGGAGCTACCGAATCACGTCCGACAGTAACATATTGAAGAGGTCCAAGCCCTCCTATGTCAGCAGGATTAGGCAGACATGCATGTGCTTACACTCTCCACGCTCCTCATACTGCAACTGGAATTCACACCGAGACTGGTGGTTTGTTTGGACGAAATTGGGGAAATCGTGACGAACACGCAAACTTCTGTGGTCTTCATGGCTAGATCTACCGGTATTGAAGTGAACAAGGACACTACATCGAATGAAACAATAAACGAAATCCTGAAAGCGAAGTTCTGGCTAAATTCTCTTTTTCGCGAATATTTGAACTTTTTTGCGTTTTCAAAGCAACCATCAACAAATATATAATCCAATCATTGTGTCCGCCATCTTGCACACGTAACGCGGGCTCAAAATGCATGCGCTGAACAATCGCGACACAAAAATTAAGAACGGATTCGAAACCTCAACTCGGCGCCTCCGGCCCGAGTAATAATAAGAATAATAATAAGAACGGAGCCGAAACCTCAATTCGACTGAAAGCGAAGGCAAAAGGAGCAAGCGAGCCTAATGATGTGCCCATCGAGATACAAGAGGCGAGTCTGGTGGTTTCGGAATCAGAAAAGAACTTTGGAAAATCTATAAAATAAATTAAATCATTCTAGACTTTATGGTCTATCCAGGAGCAGTGGTTGAGCGGTGGGAAACGTTGGTTACGAGTATTAGGTGTTCAACTGAAAACTGTTCAAAAATAGATTGGCGGTGTTTGTTGTGACTGTGAAACACTTGGAAAACGGGTGGATCGAAGCAGAAAAATTCAAGATAAACTAAAGTGAGAGCATCAAACACACCAGACAACATTTTCGACGGTAAGCTAATAGTTTTATTGTCGATAACTGCAGAACTAGCTCTCATGCCTCGCTCTGACGCTGAAATTGAAAGTAAAACGAGTATTTCTCACTCATTCAATATGAGTGCGAGTCAGATCCAAGCGGGAACATCCCCCCCCTGGGCAAACCTCGGATATTTCACTCAAGTCAAGCTCCAGATTGCCGGACGTCGCTTTGACCTAAATTAGCCCCAACTACCGGACATTTGAGAATAACTTTAAATATCGCAAACAATAACACGTTTTTTCAACTTCAAAATTTATTAGCGCGCTAGAAAAGCATCGTTTTCAGTATTTTCGGTCTTGGCAAGAAATTAAAATAAAAATACTTTAAGCATTACCAAGTCAAAGTTGATTGCACTTATATATTATCTTGTATACATGTAGAAAAGCCCAACTTTAAAGTGGGTTTTCTACTAAAAGAGCTATGTTAGCGAATACCCGGCATCAACCTGGCAGCGTTGAACCGTTTAACCGTCAGAGTCGCCTAACCAACGTGTGTGTTTCTTGCAAGCTGGCTTGATCGTCTAATGTCAACCGTTTGACCATTAAGGTAGCCACTGACAGAGGGGCGTTTTACCAAAGTAAACGCTTCCTGGGCCGAATATCACAAGTCTTCAGTGACAAGTGCAAGTTAAGTAATATTCTTAGTTACTGCTGTGTTTTTAAAAGCATTATGTATACAAAAGGGAATTTTGCATGATCCATTTTTAAGAGCCTCTTGAAAAAAATATGTGATCATGTGTGGTAGTACAAGTTTGCTTTTGGACAACAACATGCTTACAATTCCCATACATTTGCTTAAACTCTTTGGCAAATCTGAGCCTCGTTGTTCTTATAAAGTAGTTCTTATAAAAAAGCGTGTAATCGTCGCGCGCTACTTAAAAATTACACAAGAAACTTAACACTACCATTACAGCAGCACTTATTGGATGTTTACTCTTTTCATCGCGTTGAATCTACTCTAGTCTTAATTGTGTTTTTAGTCTCCTTCCAATTTTAAGATTAGAGAAACATGATTTAGAAATAGTCCATACTTAGCGTGTGTCTGTCGAGTTATGGATGCACGCGGGAAGTTGGGAGAACACGAGAGAAGTGTTTGAGTGGCACGAGGCGAAGCCGAGGATTTCTCCATAGCTTCTCGAGTGCTCTCCAAATTTCCCCAATACATCCATAACATGATAGACGCGCGCACAGCTAGAGATGGACCATTTCTTTTAAAGCATCGCCACCGTTTATGCAATAACTAAGTAAGTAGAAAACGTTCTCTGTGAGCTTCTGTCCACTGACCGAGTTGTTACCGTTGTTAGTTGCTTTAGCTAAGTTCGATAGCTCCTCCTTAATTTCTCGACCGTCACCTTCATCAAATTCGTTTTTTCTAAAAAAAATATTTGGAAAACTTTTCTGAAAAAACTATTTTCCAAGATTAACTTGCATTTGTTGCGATATATAGAGAAAGACGCAAGGACGTACGTCTATCGAGTTTTTAGACGCACATTCGCGCCATACAATTGCAAAAGTGCGCGAAAAATTGCCAGCTATGTTCTAAAAAACTCTGGTGTATATGGAAAATGCAGTCTTAGCTTGTCCCCTGCTTAATATCCATTGATACTGTTCCCTGACCAGTCCAAATTTAAAAAAACAAAACTTGACTGCTTCCTTAAAGTGCTTTATCTCATCCTAACTTCAGTGCGACTTACAGGTTTGTTAACTCGCCGTGCGGCGCCCCTTTTCTGAAAGACTCGCCATGGCTACCTTAATTTGTAATCTTCTCTCATATGTTTTGCGGCTTTTCATTATCATAATGCTAAAGATATGGAAAGGAA
>JAOBYE010638963.1:0-11529 GCA_025403585.1 Parazoanthus swiftii
CGGCCCCCCCCCCCCCCCCCCCAGCCCCACCCCTTGCTACGGCCCTGTATTCATTTTGACTTAAAATAAGCCATGTTTCTTATTGTGCTTTTTCTTTTCTTTTTGTTGTGAATGTCGTCGTTGTTGTTATTCGTCTTGTTAAATATCCTTAGTCCTTTCGTGTTTGGACTGGCCTGCGAAGGCAACATCTCTCTTCGAGAAACACACGCCGAGCTCCGAACTTTATTAAGCGTAAAAACGCAACCTGTTAACCATAACCTTAATGCATGATATTCAGCCATTTTAGTAGCATCCTTCACGATAGACTGCAATACAGGTCTATTCCTTGCCAAAAATTCCAAAGTTTGTTGTTTGATACGCGGTTGGGAAACCGGGAATTGAGGAAAGTAGCAGAAGAACAGAGAGGGGATGAGAAGCCGTCCCTCTTCTCGCAATCGCGCATCAAAACTTGCTTAAAATACTGCTTTTCGGTCAATTGGTATAGAAATGGCACGCACTTGTCGGGCAGTACTGGCATTTACTCCGTATCTTCGTTTTATAGTCGATGATGTATTAAGCAATAAATTATTGAAATGTAATTGAAATATCTTTTTCTTAACAAACCGGTGTTTTATGAGACGATATTAGAGTCCAACGGAAGTGTTCGGGAGTAATATCAGCGATGTGCGACTTGGGATAAGTGTTGTCATTCATGCAGGTATCTCTCTGTACTCAGGTGCGAGTCCTGAGGATTTGAGGGGGAACGGATTCACTGCCAAAACATACCTTACAATTAAAAAAGGAATTGGCTTGTCTAAAATGTTTGGAGTATTTTGACATGTTTTTCAACCTTGGGAATGGGAGTGGCGGGAAAATCCCTGGGAATGAGGTTGATATTTTTGTTTTCTAACAATTTTCGGGTAGCCCCCTGGACCCCCACACGGGTACTCTTATGGAACTGTTTGTGCCACGTGCCACGAGTGATCAGAGACGAGTTGTTTATTCTTGGGATCTTGAGTTAGTAAGTCGTTTTAACAGCCATTTTGAAAACCCAACTGCAAAGCTAGTTCATAGATCTCTTCTTCGTAATGCACCCGGGTCGGATAGTTTTAAGTACAATATGAAAAGGGCAAAGGCCATGAAGATTATGAGTTTTTTGATATGCAAATTGCACTGACTGAGCAAAATGCACATGTTTTTAAACATGTCATATGTACGGACCGGTCTTTAAGCAAGATTTACTAACTGATAGTAACACAAACTATAATCGAAGAGATTAAAACAAACTCAAGTTGCTTAAACCGATAAAAGATTATCCCAGACAAATTATGAAAAACGATGGTGCCATTCTGTGGAATGATTTTTCAAGAATCTCTTAAATATACAGAGTATATTTAATGCAGACTATAGAGGGGGTCTCTAAAAATACTCAAAAGCTACTTTTCCTCGCTAAACTCCCATACAGCAAGCATTTATACCATTTAAAAATTGTTATTGTGTTATTTCGTAATTATTTACCATTTTTAATATAGTTGTATTTATCAAGAGACGATAATCCTAATAGAAGGCATCTTCGTGTTGCCGTGTTTCTCTTAGGATTATGTTCTCTCGTATTTATTCATTTTTGTATCACGTGTCACGTCCAGGTATGATGCGAAACAGCGCCGTCGGGCCCGGCACATACGATGTCAAGACGCGTCACGACTCACCGGCGTACTCGATGGGCAAGAGGATCTCCACTCGGTCGGGTCTGTTGAGCTGACAACATTTTAGTAGTTGTGACACTTACCTATGTATAGTGAGTGAACCCCACTCCCCTCCCCTCCACCCGCTTCTCTTCGCCTTGGTTACGGCCACGCCTTATTACAAATACGCTTTTCGCCCGAACAAAAAGTCACTCAGTTCTTATGCTGTTAACTCTTGCTTTAAATATGCTTTACTGAATATACTATATCCTTAAAATTGAACACAGGACGCGAGCACAGCCTATAACGCCTGACTAAAACGATGCGACTCGGTCTACCTAGTAATAAAAATGCTAAAATCAGCGCTAAAACAGCCATCATTAATAAAGTCCTTATAAAAAAACTATCATCATCATCATCATCATCATCATCATCATCATCAACATCATCAACATCATCAACATCATCATCATCATCATCATTATTATTATTATTATTATCATTATTATTATTATTATTATTATTATTATTATTATTATTATTAGTTTGATGAATACTACTATCTGCCCAACACAGACTGGATCACCCCTGGCCCAGGTCAGTACAACGTGTCCTCCACTACAGGTCGATCTCACAACAGAAAGGCCCCAACCTTTTCAATAGGAAGAAGATTGAACCGCAAACTGGTTAAGATTCCATTCTGACACAGGGCCGGTATGAGTTTACACTGTTTAGTGTGTAGAGTATTGGAATGAGAGAGGGGAGGACAGAAAAAATGCAATACGTTATTGCCAAAGAGAAAAACAGCCATTAAATTTTTGTTTAATTGTCAGAGCTTAACACGATTCGAAGGCGCGTCGAACACAAGCTTTCCATATATAACAAATATTTATTCTTTTCAATGGGCAGAGACCGCTGGTCCGGGGCCAGCCGCCTGCTATGTCCAACCCAAGGTCAGCGGAGCGCCAAGCTACAGTATGGCAGGCAGACCACGACACCGACAAGGTATTTGATACTTAGGGGTAGTGTGTGTGTGTGTTGCAGGGGGGCGGGGCGGAGGAGTTAACAATTGAAGCCTATTTGATGAGAGAAGAGCTGGGGAGAGTATTAAGGCTTGGTTGATTTGGTTGATATTGCTGCTAGTAAGAACGACGTGGATTTGGTGAGTGAAAAGGTAAAGTAAAGACACTTTGTTTATTGATGGTAGCACACTTACATTCATATGGAGTACTCTCCCGTGTGGCCCTCACCACAACACCCGGATTATCCTACTCTTTTCGGGAAGTGTGTGGGTTCTTTTAAGTCCCCTGAGATAGCGTTCCAGGAGACTAGACCAAAGAGGGTCGCCCAAAGTCCAACCCTCGACCAGGTCGGGGATTGAACCCGAGATCTTCTGGTTGGCAGTCAGAGATCTTACCAACTGTGCTAAGCTCTCCCAATGTTTTAAAATGAACTTTTATAAACTTAACATACTCTATCAACTAATTTCATTGTAGCGTTCCAGACTCCTTCGCCCAACTCGTACGCAATACAACAAGGACAGACAACACGCGGGCGGTATACTGGGCCCCAAGCCACTCTCAAGGGACGTGCGAGTCCGTATGTTTACTCAGGTTTTTCTGATCCGCACAGAGTTAAAAGCAATGAGCTTTGATGTTCATTATCTGATGGGAGCAAATTTTGACCTTTTATGAACTAATAACATTTTAAAACACGAATTACTTACAGTGATATATACACTGACAGTTTCGTGAGTTCTGACAGCTTAGAAAGGGCTCTTAATCGAACGAACATACTAAAATTCTTATGTGTTTGATTCTATTTTTTTTTTAAAAAAAACCCAAATATTGCAAATTGCTTTTTTCTTACAAGAAAAAAGCTAACCACAAACTTAGTGGACAGTGCCAATAACACCAATGACCATTCTAACTAGAAACTAACATGTTTGTTCGAACTTGCGTTTGTAAGCCGTTACAATTTGAAACTATTACAAAATAAAGCACTGCATTTATTTTTTCTTACATATTTTACAAGCTTTGAATTGATAAGTTTCTTAATTGATATAAAGGGGAAACGGGTTTAAGGGCGCGTTCGAAGGACCCTTCCTTACTTCAGAGTAGAAATACGGGTGGGCTAGAACCTGGACCCCTTCAAATCAAGCACTATGCTTCTTTGGTAAGTAAGATGTGTGTTTTAACCTCTTGCTGATCATCAGTTTGGGATAATCGTGTTACTGTTTCGATAGGGTGCTTAGACGTGAAATCTCATCCATTCTATTCCTGCTCCGGAATATAGCCAACCGAAAGGCGGACTCTAGTCAGTATCCTTACTCAAAAAACTCCAGGGCGGCACATTCTAGTATGGCAAATGGTCTGGCCTCCTGATAATTCTACAACCACTCAGGTCGCTATGTATCTTTTACCTCGCTAAAGCACCTTTTGTGACATTTCACAATGATTGCTAACTCCTCTTACAAATGCAACTTCTTGTAATCTTGATTAACGTTTTTTAGCATTTTCTCCGGAACTGCTCAACAACAGTTTGGGGGCAAAATGGCTATATTGCACTTTGGTTGGCTGGGTTCCAGTCCCAGGTGAAACGCGTCAATACCTTGCCACAATGAATTTCTTTTGTCGTTTCGTTTATTTATTAGTTGTATCTCCAAATACGTTTGAGGAAGCGTCTGAAAAGTGCGTTCGGTTGTTATCAAGTCAAATGACTTGATAACAATACTTTTTAAAAAATTACCCTTAAAGGTGATTAATCCAGGAGACTTCAACTAGAAAATATCTAAAATGACGACCAGTCAAAAAAGCTTCTCTTCATTTCGCAGCTTAGATAAGTGAAAAACGAAGTCAGTCGCGGCGCCTGACTTGTATCAGCATGATTCGTACCTGAATTGAAAAGAAACAAGCAAAAATCACGTTTTACGTTCAGGAGCTTATTGTTTTCATGAGTTATTCCTTGAAAAGCCCGCTCCCTCATCTTTGACTTTGAACTCGTCCATACGTTTTAAAAGCCTCAGGTTTTAACCGATGGCCAAATAGTGTAGCAAAATATTTGCGTGCACAATAAAATGCTAAAATGATACAAAAATTAATACTTTCCGATTTTCATTACGTTTTTGAAAGTCTTCATTTCATTCAGAGGAGAGAAATCGGCGTTTTCCATCGTTCTAGTGCGTTCAGTACTTACGTCAAGCATAAATACAGAGAAACACGTGCGTTTGAAACAGATCAGAACGCAAAATAAAGCACTGTTTGCACGGGGCTCAATGGGGCGCCCTAGAAGGAAGTGTTTAATTTTATTTAAGTCCACATACCAAACACACTTTCTAAAATTTACTGAAGGAGTAAAACTTGACTGAGGCTCAATGTTTTTAAACCTTGGGGAAACTTCAGTCTCTGAAATTATTCTTAAAGTTACTTAAAGTTGTTATTTCCAGGACTAACAAAATTACGCTATAATCCAACATGACGATATTTTGAGAAACCATAATCCGGCAAAGCATCGTTTCATTTCAGTTCAACAGAACAAAGATTTGAGCTGCTTGATAGACTCAAAATATGGTGTTGTTCGTTAATCTATTCCAAGTTTCAGAACTTATTTGAAAACACGCAGTTCGGCTCTATTTCTAAACCCCAGCCTCTCAATTTTTGCGAGAAATTCGAGCCGCTCACTTTTCTTATAAAGTTGTTCTTTCAAAAATCCCCAGACATCAAAGTAGCTGGCAAGTGCGATGGAAGTTATCCTAATGTGTCTTGACCTTTGTTTTTTTAATACTCATTGAGCTGTCTTTTTCCATTACGTCAGTGAGTTTGAGGATACAAAAGTGGGTTGTTGTTGAGCGGATGCTGAGCCAAATATGTACATGAATTCTTCACAGACATCCGGCTGCTTTTGATGTATTCAAAACAGTGATATAAAAAATTGTATCACCAGACCCAGCGAGCCAGCAAAACATCACCAAAAACATGAATAATTTATCATAATTACTCTCACTAGCTCAGTTGCTTCAAGTTTGGTCAGTCGAAGATCATTCCACGGAAGAAAGAGTGAAGAAAATGCCACGATGCTAACACTCTCCGTTGTTAGCAAGAAGTTCGTCTGCAGCGTTCAAGTTCAGGTTGGAAATTTCTCTTCTATTCTTCGTATCATTCGAAATTTTAGATTATTATTTTTGCAGCAGATGTTTGTTATCGTACGTACAACAAAATGCAAATACAAAATGGCGAAGAAATTTCTGAAATGATATTCGCTATCAGTTAGGAACTTGTACAAGAGATACATACTGCCCAAAATGCGATTATCCGTGGTCGTATGTTCAAGAAAAAACAATTTCAACGTTTCCAAAATTTTCGTTTTCTTGGAGGTAACAATTTTCAATATTATTCCTTGCTTCCTTTCAAACTGATTTCTGAATATATGCTTGCATTACATTGAAACTTTAAGTTTTTTGTTTTCTTTTCCTTGAAAACGAATTTAGCGTTTGAAAGGCATCCATGCCGGCTTTTTCGATCAGAGCTGCAAAGCGAACGTGACAGATCATAACAGAAGTAACAGGAATTGTTTTCACGTTCTCGATTTGAAAATTGACTCTTCATAAAATGTTACCTTGTTTTTCGGTTAAAGCTACAACTGTGCTGGGTGAAAGGAGGTGTTGAACTCTAATCTTAGTTTGTAAACAAAACATTTCAACTGAGAATTCTTGCCAACTGTACTTCAAATATTTTCGGAAGGATTCTTTCGCTCTGACATTCCGCCCACATGCTGTCTTCGAAAACAGGCCTCACTAGAGATTGCTTAAAAAGAACTTCAGAAGCGCCGCCGCCGGCTTTATTCATATTTTTTGATTATTTTACTTTATTCTTTATTAGATATATGTGAGTTCTACAAATACATGTAGTTACGGGTAGTAGTAAAGAAAGGTGTGACTTACATATAAAAGACACAGGTTTTAGGTAGGTAAACAATCAGATACAATCTGAGACAACCAAATAATCCTTGGAGATCATTCGTTGACAATTGCATTGCGAGCATACCTTTTTCGATATATCTGGTAAATAAGAAAAGTTTCATTGAGCAACACGAGTAGATTTTGGGATTGGGCTCAAAGTTAGTACTTTTGAATACAGTATATTTCCGAAAGTAGGGAACAATTTGGCGGTAAGCAAGATGAAACTTAAATCGCGTTTTGGCAATTCGACAACAAAACAGAAGTAAAACAGAAAGCAAATAGAAGTGAATCGACGGTTCTTCAACCAGAGACAGTTACTCTAGAATACACTGAACTAAAAAGTAAGGAACAAAATTAAGTATCCAAATAATTTTTCGAAAGCCAGTTATTAGTCTGGTAAGATGGTAAGTCTATTAGCCCAGCGGTCATTATTATTGTTATTAGCCCAGTAGAGTTGTAGCTTGGTGACCACGCCAAATAAAATTGCAAATTATCTGTTTGATTATTTTGATCATGTGCGGAAAACTCTATCAGAGATTCCAAAGTAAAAAAAGTAAAAATGGGAAAATGTAAAATTTGACAGTTACTCGATTTTCTCAAGCAAAAGCCAAAAAGATTAGTTTAAAAATGCACATCAACCTTAGAGGGATCAAATGATATAATATAAATGCTTAAAGGAATGGCCGAGGCTCACCTCATTGTGCGTCATTTAAGCACGTGCTTAAAAGATTTCGGGGGATTTTCAGTTTTAAAAGGCCAAACTGAAAAAAATTATCATAAATGTGCTTTGCGTTTTCATATGCCCAAACATTTTCCGAGGTGTCAGGGAAATACAACATTTGTGTGACTGAACTTAAAAGTCCAACTCTATGGCCGTATAAACCCGGGTCTTGTACCGGTGTAAATCAGCAACATTCCGGTGGCGGGCTAAAAGCTGAAAAATGCCCTGGGATGCCCCTGTAAGCGGGTAAAAAGAAGGATAATCAGAAATGTCTTGCGTTCAAACACAGAAGGGGTTATGTAAAATTAGTGTCATATTAGTTTGAAATAGAATGCGCTAAAGGATGACAAACTCACCTCTCCACTGTCATTAGAATATGTGTTTTTTTAAAATATCTACTTTTCAGCTTTAAACAGAATGTTGGTGCCACGATCAACAGATCAAAACGTATTTAATAGAGCTTTGTGAGGTGAATCTCTAATCGGTAGAGTTTTATGCTTTTGGATATGATTGAAAATTTCGACATTTTAAAACAAAAATCCAAAAGACGCGATGTATCTGATATACTTTCTGTTACAGAATTGATATGCTATACTTAATTCCTGCGGAACGCCTTAAATTGGGTGTCACGTTTACTGTTGCTATACTCTATACTTAATTCCTGCGGAACGCCTTAAACTGTTTCACTGTTTACTGTTGAATCAGATCTTTTAACAACAAAACTCTGTACAAAAACAGCGCATTAAAATGTGTATACTTTCAAAAGAATTAAAAAAATTGTTATCCAGAGTTAACAGCTAACACGTTTCGTCGCCGTTTTAATATTTTAGTAAGTTTTTTTCAATGCACCATGTGAATAAATAATGTGTATTGATAGTGGTTTTGCGAATCTTGTCTGCCATCTTGATCTGTATAAAATAATTGTGTCTGTTGTCTCAGGCTTGGAACCTACTGGCCGTGAAGCATGTGGCGGCTAGTAATGATAATACTTAGTAATAATTGCAAGAACAGAGTTAGCCAAAATTTGCTTTAACAAGGGCGGCTAAGTATCTTTATTCAGTGTATGTCTTAAATTATTTCTGGCTTTTTGTACGAGTGTCCCGACCACGTTTTCTGGCTTTTGTGAAGGCCCTTAGAATGACAGGTTCAAAACAAATTCTTGTGTTTACAAGAACTCCAAAGAGCTGGCCTTATCGCGAAACGGAAAAAGCAATAAAAGTTTCTCAATAGAAAAACTGCAGTATATTTCGGGATTTATTCGCAGAATGAAACGATTACAAAAAGATAGTTGATGTAAAACTTTACTAAATTGATGTTTGCCAATCATTTTAAAAAAAGTGCTTTCCCTGAAGTGTTAAATGTTTCAATAAACTTTGCAACCATAAAAAGGATAAATAAAACAAAACAAAAGTTGGTCAAAATAAATTTGCAAATTCGCCTCTTGAACTACTGTGCAAATGTGGCAAAAAAAAAAAAATCCAGGAAATTTACGAACATTATTTGTAGATAATATAATTCGATGACAAAAATAAGTTTCACTCTTGAAATAGTTTCCCTTCTGAAAAATGATTTTCCCTGGCTCTTTTGTAATCGATAAATTATGAAACTTTTAAGTTAAAAATAATTTAAAACTAATTTGCAACGTCTTGGGAACGAAGTTAACATTTGGTTAAGACTAGTTACCAAGTTCTCGCATTAAATTTTTTTGATAACAGGCTGTATCGATAAATATCAATTGGTGAACAATCATATGTAATCATGCAGATATTTTTAATGCACGACTCGGAAAAGTATGCGGCTAAGCCATGGTTTGTATTATGACAAACCGAACAAACCCTTGTGTTGTACCACATCGTGCAAAAAATATAATTATAAATATAAAAATAAAATGTAAAAACTAATCTTAATCAACAATTTGCAATGGATGTGACCCACCACCTCTATTATATCTCAATCTTCTGTCACACTCAAAAACAGAATATTTGTCAATAGACGCGAAAAGTGTTGTTTGTCTGTGCGATTATTAAAAATGCCACATGCGGAAGTGATGGCAGGCGACGAGGATACCGCTGTCCAGTTTACAAAGCATCGGACAAAGTTTGACTTAAGTCCAAGAAGAAAGGTAGAGAGATTAGGTCATACTTAAAGTTTGTATCTCAAATTAAAGAGTAAATTCCAGTACGAAGCCTTATTTTTGAACTTTGAATAGGTAACCTCCATCATTGGTATTTTGGTATGTATTCTATTCTATTCTGTTCTATAATAATAAAAATAATAAAAATAATAATAATAATAAAAATAATAGTAATAATAATAGTAATAATGAAAATAATAAAAGTAGAATGTGTAGTTGGTGTTCATATCGCATGCCGCCTCACACAGATCTCTGGCAGTGAAGGGGGTGTGACCGTGGCTCTACAAACACGTGATAAGTGTAATTTAGAGGCGTCTCCCGACTCGCAGACAAATAAAGCAACAGCCACCCTGAACATAGCAGTCAACACTGGACGTGGAAATGAACTTCCCAAGTGTAGAGAGCTTCTATCATTTTTGGCAGAGAAGGCCCTTCCCAAGACACTGAAGCTGATCAATGTCAATTACAGCAAGAAAGAAAACAGCACAGCACGTGGAAAGAGAACTGGATTGTTCAGCTGCGTGAGGCCCGAAAGGTAGGAGCGAAATTGCGCTTGCACACGTAAGTTCAGTAGTGGGCAGTGCTCCAAGTGAGTTAAACTAATTTACTTTCAAGAGTCCCTGTCACAACTAGCTACATCAATTAAAGAATTAAAGTATCTTTAAATGACCAGATTTATTTACTACAGTGACTGCATGCTGTTACATCACGGTAAATATTTGGCTGTTTTTAAGTAAACAGATATCCCTTTGCTCAAGAGGCTTGTTGTTTCACAGGCTGGATCTGCCGCTATCCTCAGACAGAATTGGAATAGAAAGAGGTAAGCTACGACAACTTGAACTGTTTGGTTTTTCTCAAATTTGCGTTTTATAGGCGCTTACATTTATACATCTTTATGCAGCAATTTCTACTGGCTTGTAAAATAGACTAGCATGCATTAAACACCCAAACCTGACAGCGCGGGCTTGAGAAACTGCGCTAACCCTTTTATGAATCTTGTATAACAGGTTACTCGTCCGACGCCGAGCTGGGCAGCAATGTAGTTGGAAGGCTCTCAAACGAAGCAAATAGCAGCTGTGAGGATCTGAGTACAACCAGAGTGCCCACAACTCCGCAGAAAATTAGAAGAAAGTTGGAAAAAGCAGGTATTCTGAAAAAAAAGAAAAATGGAAGTGCCACCTCAAGTGTTGAGTCATTTAACAACGATTCGTGTTCCAGTGTGGAATTTAAATTTACAGACATCAGCAAGGATCCTCGACAAGAAAAAAAGCTACAAGAAGAACAAAGGACAGTAAACGTCATTAAATCACAAGAAGAAATCATTCCTGGTACGGTTTTCGGTGAACTAAACAATTTGGAAGCAGAATCCTGCGATAAAGTTAGCTTATCAAAAGGCCTTCGTCCAGATGAAATTACAAAACACATTAGCAAGCGTGACACAGTGATGACTAACAGTGATCGGTGCACTAGGCATGCTAGCATGACAGGGCCATGTCTAGAGGGTACAACCAATGAGACGGAAGACACTGGTCCTATACTGAATGGGACACAAACTTCAGAAACTCTTGAGAGCAGAAATGTAGAGGGAATCGTTGCTGTCATAGATGCAACATCTTGTAAAACCAATTACTTGCTACAAGCCGATGCCTTCCCACCAGAGAATGAAAATCAAGCCAAACTCAAACCGTCGCAGAAAATGGCGAAGGGATTAGTTGAAGAAATTATTGCAAATGCATTAAAACAATGTGATTTAAGACTTCTGTCCAATCATCAAACTGCTAACAAAAAGGTCGAGGTTGAAGAAGCCAGAAATCAGTTGCAAGCAAGTCATTCCCCGAATAATTTCACTAAACAATCTACCTCGGTGAAAGAGGAAGTTAATAAAGAAACACTTTGGCCGGACGAAGGGTTGAATGATTGCAGAAACTATCACCTGGCTAACAGCTATTCTTTACCAGCAACCGACCTCCATCATGTGACTCCTAAATGTTACCCTGCAACAGTGTCAGCTAAACATTCTTGTGGAGACACTACCAACGTCACATCAGCTGTA